>JADRCD010221898.1:0-17620 GCA_019843815.1 Montemys delectorum | reverse complement strand
GAGAGAGAGAGAGAGAGAGAGAGAGAGAGAGAGAGAGAGAGAGAGAGAGAGAGAGAGAGGATATCAAAGAGTATTAGCTCTTACATATATAAGCTTATGAACTAAAATGAGAACACTTCTGTGCTCTGGTTCCTGATATAGACACTAGTACCTGAGAGCCTGTTTGAGAAAGGCCAACAGAGAAGGAGAAGGGAATGGGAGCAGAAAAGCAGCTTGGCAAAGCTCTCTCATCTCCCCAGCTGGCCTTGAGGTTTCCCGTCCCCAGCAGCAGATACTGATCTTATCACAGGTACATACTTTCCTTCACAAGTGTGCTCCTGCCTTAAAAGTCGTTAAAGAGGATGAACAGCTCACAGCAAAGGGCTGGCCAGGCCCTGCTCATCATCCCCTGAGCCTCTAGCCCACCCTATTCCAGGCAGGAACCCAACTGGTGTTCTTTAAAAACTGCCACCTGGTCAACGTACATAGATGCAAAAGAAACCCAGTGCTGCTCAAAGGTGGAAGTAAATGGGGACAGTCTCCTGCAGCAGGGCTCCCTCTGGGGAGAGAGGGAAGCCTTGGTCTGGAGCTCAGTTTGGCCAGGCAGAGGGGAGGGGCCCCTGCACAGAGCTTGCAACATCCCCAGCTCTCTCAGAAACCAGCTCCAGGCCTTCCAAGAAGCCAGGGTAACTGTCACCAGGCGGTCTCTTTCCTGTCATGATTTATTCAATTAAGCTGTGTCTGAAAATATCCTCGGCAGGTGGCTTATTTTCTGCAGGGCCAGGATGTGGGAGGGCACAGGGTGTCGCCTCCTAATAGAGCCCTGAGGCCTGGTTCAGAGATAGAGGCACTGAGGCTGGGAAAGCCGTAGACCTCAACAGGCTTCTGCAAGGCAGGGCCAAGAGTGACTGGAGGAAAGAGGAGGAAGGCTGGGCTATATCTAGAGAAAGAAAACAGCCAAGAGGGTGGAGAGACCACACTGCCCTAAGCCCCAGGAACTCGAACCTATACTTGCTAGCCCAGCTCTCTGAGGGAGAGGCAGGTTCAGCCTGAGGAGAACCAGGCCCAAACTGAAAGAAAGCAGCCCCAAGGGGAAGAAATGGAGTCATACAAGCCAAGGCTCTTGAGTCCCTCCCAACCCCTGCATGCTCAAGAGCCCAAAAGCAAAGCCTGAACTCTCTGGGCCTCCACGTCCTCAACTCAACATAGACTTAGTAATGTTCCTGCTGCCCAAATCAACCTGACCCATCTTCGGTGGTGCTAGAGGCAGGGACTTGGGTGAACATTTTTAGACTCTGGGAGGCTGTGTTCCCTCCTCTGTGAAATGGGTGTGTGAGGAAGGGCTGCTGAAGGGATCAGTGGGATGCTGTGTAAAACCCCAGAGTCTGCCTGGACTTCAGCAGCTGAGGAGCTCACTCTTACCTCATCCACGCCCCACCCCCTCCCCGTTTTCCGGCCATTACCCTTTAAATGTAAGAGTGATGCACTTGTGAGAAAGCCATATGTCATTAGACTCTTTAGGCCGCTTCTTTCTACTCAAGAGCCCACCGCCTTAAATGGCAAGATGAAAAAGCTTTGGAGACAAAGCTTTCCAAACGCCAGAAGCATCTATCAGGGACTGCACTGAGCCTACCAGTGGCTCCACAGGGAGAGGCAGATGGGAAGGGCAGAGGCATGATGTAAGGAGGAACACAGCAAAGTGGCAGGTGCTCCAAGGTCCCCCACCCAGAGGTCTCCTGATGTTATCTGAATGTAAAAATCCTTATTTTAAAATAAGTTTGATTTGCACAAACCAGCAGGCGAGGTCCCTGTCACATAATGTTTCATGAAGGTTCATGGGAGCTCTTTCCTCAGCTCACTAACCACCCCGCCCCTCCAGTGTTTGCCCTTCTCTCTCTTAAATAAGCTGTGTGTGTATCAAGCATCACTGGGCTACAAGAGTCTAGAGCATTCTATCCTTTCCACGCAGACTCCTGGCTGGCACTCCTAAGCATGCTTGCTCAGACACTCTGGGCTTTCTGGCTTTCTGGCCTCTAATATCTAGCTTAAGAGACACCTTCTCCATCTCCTCCCCTCCTAGTACCTGCCAGATCTCCAGCTTGACTGTCTTGTTTTTTTCCTTCAAACTTTAACAAAATTATAAAATAACAAAAACGTAGTCTTCATTCTATAGAGTGGCTATAGGTTTGTGGCAAAGCTGAGCAGAAAGCAGCTCCCATAAGGCCCCCATCCCTGCTACCAAAATCCCTCCTCCACAGCATTCCCAATCCACACCCACATTTTGAGGCAACTGTTATGGCTTAGAGGACCCTAGTTTAATTCCCAGAACCCGTATGGTAGAAAGAAAGACCCAGCTCCTACAAGCTATCCACTGACCTCCCTAGGCAACCCCCATATATACACAAACACAAAGAAAAAAAAAATCAATGTAAACTATTTAATTTTAAAGGACTCCCATTTCTTATAGCTGGTGACCCTTCAATGACACATCATTATTACCCAAAGACCATAGTTTACATTAGGGTTTGCTGAAAGCATTAATCTCGGTATAGGGTTTTGTATACGGACAGTTAATCTCCCTGTCCCAACTTGAGTCCTGAGTGTCCCCATCTCTTACCCCTCAACTCCGGGACCACTGATCCTTTTGCTGTCTTCATTGTGTCTTCTGGTTGGAATAAAATAGTATGTAGTCGTTTTGTTCATCTGGCTTCTTGAGTTAACATCTATGTGAGGTTCTTTTCATGACTTGACAACTCATTTTTTCTTAATTCTAAAATATTCCATTATCTGGATAAGAATATATTTTTAAATTCCTTTACAATTTTATGCCTCTCTATACAGTGAATTTTGATCTTTTGATCATTCCAACCTCCATTACCCTCTCTCCTGATGAAACTCTTCTCTCTCTAACAAGCTGTCTTCCTGTCTTCATGTCTTATATAAGTGATTGAGTGTGTCTGTGTGTGTGTGTGTGTGTGTGTGTGTGTGTGTGTGTGTAAGAGAGGGGGTTACTGAGTTTAATTAGGATTTTTTTCCACTAGCATGGAAGTTATTTTTTTAGAGCATGACCAAGTATTAATAGCTACTCCACAGAAGAAAAATCATTCCCTCACCCTAAGAATCATTTTAGCTAGTACTTGGGAGCGAGAGACAGGAGAATCGAGAGTTCAAGGCCAAAGTCTGGGATATACTTCAATGTTAAAGCATTTCCCTTTAGTGCATGCAGTCCCTGGTTAGATCTGCTGCAATAGGAACTATTCAAGGGCAGACTCCAACTGAAAACAAAACAAAACAAAAAACAAAAAAAAAAAAAAAACAAGAGATAAGGATGTAGCTCAATAGTAAATACTCAGCTACCCAGCACTTGCAAGGTTCTAGATTTGACCCCCAGAAGCACACACACACATACACACCCCTCTTAAAAGATCCCCTCAATTTAACAATCACATGTATAGAATCCATAGATTGAAACTATGATGCCATCAACCATATATATGTATCATTAACCTCAATGATTTCCACATAAACTATTAACATCTCAGATTTTAGATGCTAAATAAAGATTGAAATGACAGTGCCTGACAAATCCGTGAATTCAGATTGTGACCCACGTTACAGATGCTGTAGGAACTGGGCCACTAGCGGAAGGCTGTTCAGTTGGGCACAGGACAGCTTATATTTGCATTTCAACAAGAACACTCTGGATAGCTATAGCCTAGGATGGATGCCAGAATTCTCTCCCCACCTCCCTGGGACTGGACAATGCTCTGACCATATGACAGCCAGGAACAGCTGTACTCAATTCAGAGGAGCCACTGAAAACTGGTATTTGACAGTCAACCAAAAATCTTAGCCCCGCTTTGCTTTCAAACAGAAACTTGTTTTAGAAAGCAACACAGGAAGGCTGGCGAGGGCTCGGCAGGTAAAGGTGCGTTCTACCAAGCCTGATGATCTGAGTTGACCCTGAAACCCACAGGACAGAAAGAGAGAACACACCCTCATCAGCTGTCTTCTAACCTCCATAGTGAGTACACCCCCACCCCCACTGACAAATTTTTTTTTTTAAAAAAAGGGAAAGAGTCTAAAAGCCAAATATGGCTTCAAAATCAAAACGCTTGGGGCTTTCTCCAAAGAAAACGAGAATGTATGAAGGCTTTAAACCAAGCCAAGGTCACAGACAAAATCAAGATAGAGAAGTCAGATGTCACAGGGTCTCACTTTCTCCCCATGCACTTGTCCCCATGGAAACCATTTTTTTTTGAGATTTTTGTTTTTATGTGTATGAATGTTTTGCATATATATATGGGGTTGGGGTGGGAGGGAGACAGAGTCTCCATACATGGCTTTAACTGGCTAGCCTAGAGCTCATGAGATAGATACACTGGCCTCAAACTTGCTGGGACCCACCTGCCTCTGCCTTCCTAGTTATCCTGGGGTAAATGGCCTGTGCTACAACACCTGGGTGGTTGGATGTATTTTCTAAAAAGTCTCCAGTTGGCTTATCATCTCTCCACCCCTACATTTACTCTGGGTGTTTAAGAGTACAGGGTGGTTGGCTTGGGATAGCTTGGCAAGTCTTCACAATCATGTTCACCGTGTACGTGTAAGGCAGTAAATCCTGCAGAAGGTTTGTGCCTCCCCATCCATCCCACGGCCCGCACCCCATGTCAGTTTGTACTATTCCTGGTGAAGGAAATTCTATATTTTGTTGAAGTTGCATCTGCCAGGCTTGCCAACTATACACCTATCCACATTTTTTGGTAACTATTAAGGAATCTGGAATCGTCTCTGAATGATGTCTGCTTGTTTCTAATCATTCACTTATATGAATTTTCATGTCCACAGGAACTTTGGGCCACACCAGTGTTAGGGCTAAAGTTATGTTTTAAGTTTAAATCACTGTGCTTAAGAGATCTATAAAACAGTGAGGGAGGGGGTGGTGCACTTGGAAGACAGAGGCAAACAGGTCAGCCTGGTGTACAAATTGAGTTCCAGGACATCGGGGACTATAAAAATGAAGAGAGAGAGAGAGAGAGAGAGAGAGAGAGAGAGAGAGAGAGAGAGAGAGAGATCTATAAAACACAATGCTTCTAACCTTGCCCAGGGACAGATAATTTCCTACAATGCTAGGAGCTGTTGTTAATATAAGATAGCAAACCCTGAGTTTTCTCACTTTTGTAAACAAAGTCAGTTGCCCCAACTGCACAGAATGAGCTTGGCTACATAAAGGCAAGAGGTATGCAGACAGAAAATACATCAGGGCGTACATACACTCGGCCCAACTTGGATGAAGGCAGGAAGTGTGTGGCCTTGTAGAGTTTGCCTTCAGAAGCACCTGACTAACATAATTGGAAGCTCTTCTCTGTGAGTCCTGGGTATGGACCTGGCCAGTGTCCATCATCCTGGCAAGTATTTAATAATGCTTACTCCAAATTTGCCTCAACATTGTGGTAGTAGACTTCTCGCCCAGAGGAATTGACATCAGTTCTGGCTGTGATATGGACAGACCTGTTGACGTTAACTATATTTGCAGAGTCCTTATGTTCTATTGGACTCCAGAACCAGGCTCACAAAGCCATGTGCTACCCTCTTGAAGCCCACTTTGCTGTTACCACAGGCTCAGTGTATTGCTCGGGGCAGTGGGGAAACCCAGGAAGAGGCTCTCATCGTATATCTACATGATCTATATCCCAACTGGCCTGGAACTCATTATATTGTTTGGTCTTGAACTCATGATCCTCCTGCCTCAGCCTCCCAAGGGCCAAGGTCACAAGCTGTGCCACCATACCAGGTTTCTGAATTTTGTTCTGCTCATCTTTTTCCGGACTGGAATATTAGGGATCTGTTGAGGACCGGACCCAACAGGATGTATAATTATAGAGGGGGACTTACCAGACCGGCGTACAGGGTCAGAGGCTGAGCAGTCCCACCACGACCACAAGACGGCTGAAGAACCAGTTGAAGCTGCTGGAAGCCTTACGACAAGGGAACCATGGGGGCTGGGAGATAGTTAACTGGTAAAGTACTTGCCTTAACAAACACAAAGACCTGAGTTCAAACCACTGACCCGGGGACAAATATAAAAGTCACAGAGAGCTGTGGTTAAGAATGCTGGTTTCTCTTGCAGAGGACCTGGATTCTCTTACCAGCACCCACATGGTAGCTCACACTTTTTAACTCCAGTCCCAGGGAATCCAATGCTCTAGTCTGGCCTCTGTGGGCACTGCATGTATATGGAGTCGAAACATACACACAGGCAAAAGAACACTGTCTTAGTCAGGGTTCTCTAGAGTCACAGAACTTATGGTAGTCTCTATGTAGTAAAGGGATTTATTGATGACTTACAGTTTGTAGTCCAACTCCCAACAATCAACTCCCAACAACAGTCGAGGCAGCAGCTGTGAATGGAAGTCCAAGGATCCAGCAATTGCTCAGTCCCACAAGGCAAGCAGGCGAAGCAGAGAGAGCCTTCCTTCTTCCAATGTCCTTATATAGGTCTCCAGCAAAAAGTGTGGCCCAGGTTAAAGGTGTGTGCCACCACACCTTTAACCCCAGATGACCTTGCTTGAACTCTTAGATCTTCCAGTCTTAATCTTCTAGGATTCATAGCCACTATGCCACCACACCTTTAATCCCAGATGATCTTGAACTCATAGAGCTTTCTGTGTTAATCCTATGGGATTCATAGCCACTATTCCTCAAGGTCTCCATGCCAAGATTCAGGTCAGAAACTTGTATCTCTCAGCCTCCAGATTAGGGCCACAGGTGAGCCTTCTAATTCTGGATTGTAGTTCATTTCAGACATAGTCAAGTTGACAACCAGGAATAGCCACTACAAACACACATCAAAATAAACTTAAGATTAAGGGGGAAAAAAGTCAGCATTGTGGTGTGGTGGAGACAAGTGGATCTCTGGGACTTGGTGAGTTCCAGGACAGTAGAAGATCCTAACTCAAAAAGCAGGTGAGGGATACCTGTAGAATGACATCGATGTTGTGTACATATTACCTCGTGTACACACACACACTAGCATGAACTCGAGCGTTCGTGCTCATGCAGGCACACACACACACACACACACACACACACACACACACACAAGCAATGATGCAGCCTGTCAGGTCCAGAACCTCCCTGGAGAGCTGCTGATCTGAGTCCACATTCAAGGACTGAAGAATCTGGGAATGTAATGTTAGCAGGCACTGGGTGCAGAGGAAGGACCGACCACTCAGCTGCAAGTGAGCTGCCCACATGTACACACTTCTGTCCCAGCCTGTTGGATGATACTGCCCACATTCAAGGTGGGTCTCCTCCTTTCCAACTGCCCACTCCCATGCCAATCATCTCCGGAAGTGCCCTCATAGGACACGCAGAGCATGTTTTATCCGTTTACCAGGTGTCTTTCAATCTAGTCAAGATAAACCGTCACTGGTCAGGATCTAGATCTTCAATTCAAACCAAATCTGGACTGCTGGCTCTAGCCAGAGCAGGAAACAGGATTGCTATCAGAGGGCTGATTACGCCTGAAATTTCTCTCAAGGACGGCTCAAGTGAATCAGTGGTGTCACTGCTGTTTTCCACTTTTCACATTCATCCTTTTGCTTTGTGTGCTTCTCCTAAATCATGTAAATGCATTATTTGATTAACTTAACTCGAAGGGCACTTCCCAACCTAATATCAAGTGAAAGAAGGCAGACCCCTACAGCGCAGGCTGCACAGATCCACCTGCAGAAACGGAAGGAGCTGACATTAATGTACTGTAATAAAGTCAGACTAGAGAACTCGAGTGTCCTAATTACAAAGCTTACTTCAGAGCTACAGTAACCAAGGCAGTGTGGACGGAAAGTCACATGGGTGATTGGACTAAAAAAAAATGAGCACTCCAGAAACCATGCATCCAGTTAACTCCCAGTGTAACTGGTGATAGCATTCAACAGGGAGAAAACAATTCATAGCGGATGATAGCAGGAAGGCCAGATACAGAGGAAACTTACCCTGAGTGCCGAAAGTGTCCACACACACCAACTCAAAATGGACCAACAGTCAAAACAGCCAGACGTACAAGAAAAGATAACCATGAATCTTCACAAGCTCGGATTAGAAAGGGATCTCTTAGATGTCACATAAAAGGCAGAGTGGACGAAGAAGAAATAGACAAGTTGGATCTCACCCAAACTAAGCCCATCCAAAGCCACCACGTGCGAAACTAGGAGGAGCATGAAGGACGAGGAAGAGATCTTGAAGGGAGGCTAGTGGAATGCACGTGATGCCAACGCAGACTGGGCTAGCTGGAGCAAGGAAAGGGACTGTCCAGCAGTGGACGGGAGGCACAGGGGAGGTCCCGATGTGGGGATAAGGAGAGGGAAAAGGGCTGGCAACAGGGCTAAGCAGGCGAAGGTGCTTGTAGTCTGGCTTGTGAGCCCAATCCCTGGAACCCATGTGGTGAAAGAAAAGAACCAGTTCCTTAAGTTGTTCTCTGGCCTCCACATTTGAGCTATGGCACACAAGTATCCATACACATTCACGCATGAACACACATAGATAGACAGACAGACAGACAGACAGACAGATGAATTATTAATAAATAAAATATTTAAATAACTTTAAAGAACAAAGCTACCCATGTACATGAAAGTGCCATAATGAAACCTATTACTTAATCCTACAAAGACAGACTGAAAAATTAAAAGTGAAAAATGAACTACTACACAGTAAACATTTGTACCTCCCCAAATGCACATGTTAAATGCTAACTCCCAGAGTAACAACATAAAAAAGTAACTAAAATTGGATGAGGTCACAAGATTGGGTAAGGGTGGGGGCCCTGACCTGATAGAATTTAATGCCCTTTGTAATTAATTTATTCATTTGAGTGTATATATTGTGGGGGGTGGAAGTCAAAAGACAACCTGTGGGAATCAGTTCTCTTTGTATCAAATGGGTCCCAGGGATTGAACTCAGGTCATAAGGCTTGGAGGGAGGCACCCTTACCCACTGTATCTTTTTGCCCCGAGATCAGTGTTCTAATAAGAGACAAAAGACTGTGGCTCTAGTAGACAGAACTCTTAGAATTCAAAAACAAAAAGGCTAGCAACAGAGAGTTTTGAATGGGAAAAGTCTTTTTTTACTTCTTTTGGTTTTTGGGGGGTTTTTTGTTGTTTATTTTAGTTTTGGTTTTGGTTTTGGTTGGGGGAGGAAAGGGACAGGATTTTCTTATGTACCCCTGGCTGGCCTGGAACTCACAGAGATCCACCTCCTCTACCTCTCGAATGCTGGGACTAAAGGCATGTACCACCACACCTGGCTGGATAGAATCTTGAATAGTCATTTCTCAAAAGATCATTCATAAATGGTCAACAAACACATGAAAAGATGCTTAGCATAATTAGCCATTTAAAAAATGCCAATCAAAACCATAAGGATCGAGCTGTGATATGGCTCAGTGGGTAAAGCCGTGTGTGTGCAAGGCTGATGACCTGAGTTCAAGCCCCAGAGCCTGCATAAAGGTGGAATGAGAGAAATGACTTTACAAAGTTGTCCACTGACCTCAGAGCAAACACCCACACACATATAATGAATAAATAAAATTATTTTTAAAAGCATAAAAACTCACAAAGAGATTCCACTTCACAGCCACTGGCATGGTCATAGTTTTTCAAGACAAGGCAGGGAAGTTGTACTGGCTGGTTTTGTGCCAACTTGACACAGGCTGGAGTTATCACAGAGAAAGGAGCCTCCCTTGAGGAAATGTTCAAGAGATCCAGCTTGAGGAATTTTCTCAATCAGTGATCAAGAGGGGGTAGGGCCCCTTGTGAGTGGTGCCATCCCTGGGCTGGAAGTCTTGGGTTCTATAAGAGAGCAGGCTGAGCAAGCCAGGGGAAGCAAGCCAGAAAGGAACATCTCTCCATGGCCTCTGCATCAGCTCCTGCTTCCTGACCTGCTTGAGTTCCAGTCCTGACTTCCTCTGGTGATCAACAGCCATGTAGAAGTGTAAGCTGAATAAACCCTTCCCCCGCCAACTTGCTTCTTGGTCATGATGTTTGTGCAGGAATAGGAACCCTGACTAAGACAGAGGTGTTGGGGAGATGGCTCTGTGGGTAACAGTGCTTTGCTGCACAAGCATGAGAACCTGACTTCAAATTCTCATGACCCACATAAAACAACTAGGCATGGTTTCACACCTGCAACCCCAGTTCTGGGGGATGGGGGGGAGGTGGAGACAGGAAGATCTCTGGGGCTTGCTGGCACCACCCTAGCAACAGTTTCAGTGACAGACCCTGTCTCAAGGGAATAGAGGAATAGAACAGGGCACAAAACATCCTCTTCTGGCCTTTACAAATACATGCACAGGTGCATGGGGACACACACAGACACACACACACACACCATGCACATACACCAAGGGGGGTGGGGGAGGAAGGAGATAGGGAGAGGGAGAAGGAGAGAGAGATAAAAAGGAAATAGGGCTGGGGATGTAATTCAGTTGGTAGAGTGCTTATGACCACGGAAATAAGGTGTGGTCACTTATGCCTGTAATGCCAGGCTTTGGAGGATGGAAGGAGAAGGGTCAAGAATTCAAGGTCATCTTCAGCTATAGGGCAAGTGTAAAGCTAACTGGAATGCAGGAGACCCTGTGTCAAAGGAATATGTTGCATAAAAATGAAGTACTGCTGACAATGTGGATCCCCCAGAGGCTGCATATGCTATATGTGGAGTGTAAACGGCTATGTCCTCAGTGCACAATATGGGCGTTTCCTCAAAAGAGAGGACCATAAATCTTGGTTTTGTTTCTGATTTTGTTTGTTCATTGTTTGAATTCTTTTGTTCTATTTTGGTTGTTGAGACTGTTCTGTACCCCAGACTAGCCTCAAAGACAACATCTTCCCATCTCAAGCTCTCAACTGCTGGGATTCTGGGTGCATACGACCACACTCCTTCACATAAACGTTTCTTTCTTTTTTTTTTAAGATTTATTTTATTTATTTTATGTGTATGAGTACATTGTAGCTGTACAGACGGCCATGAGCCATCATGTATGTGGCTGCTTGGAATTGAACTCAGGACCTCTGCCAGCCCCGCTCGCTCCAGCGTAATTCACTGTAGCTGTCTTTAGACACACCAGAAGAGGGCGTCAGATCTCATTACGGGTGGTTGTGAGCCACCATGTGGTTGCTGGAATTCGAACTCAGGACCTTCGGAAGAGCAGTCAGTGCTCTTACCCGCTGAGCCATCTCACCAGCCCCACATAAATGCTTCAAATAGCACAATTCTTCATCTAGAAGTTCATGCTGAAGAGCTGAAAAGAAATGGCCAGGCAGGTGTTCTCTTGTAAACATCCATAATACATAGAAATCAAAAAGTAAAGTCAGTAATGCTTCCCAACAGATGAATAAATAAATAGAACTAATACATATTATGGAATATTGTTCAGCCCTTAAAACAGGATATAATGCTGGTACATGCTGCTGAATGATAAATTTGGAAACCTTATGCTAAACAAGAGTTGGATATAAAAGGTCACATGATGCTTGCTGGAGGCTGGGGAGGGAAGAAGGAAATAACCATTTCACAAGCACAGGTCTCCTATAGGGGAAATGGAGCTGTGGTTGAAATCCTATAGAAGTGGTTGGCTGCACAATATCACAAGCATACAGAATTCCCCAGAATTGTATGCATTAGACTGGTTTCATGTGGAGCAAATTTCACCTCAATAAAAATATAAGGAGAAGGCTGGCAAGATGGCTCCATGAGTGGAGACAACTTGCCTACAAAGCCTGGTGACCAAGTGTGATTCCTGGGGCCTAGACGGTAGCAGGAGGACACTGTGAAAGCTGTCCTCTGCCTCCCACATGTGCACCGTGGCACAAGTAAACACACATACAATACGGTCATTGTAGTGCATCCCTTTCGTCTCAGCACACAGAAGCAATTGGATTTCTGTGAGTTCAAGGTCTACCTAGTCTACCGAGTGAGTTCTGGGACAGCGTCTTAGTTAGGGTTTCATTGCTGTGAAGAGACACCGTGACCATGGCAACTCTTATAAAAGACAACATTTAATTGCACTGGCTTACATGTTCAGAGATTCAGTCCATTATCATTATGGCAGGAAGCATGGCAACATCTAGGCAGGCATGGCACTGGAGGAGCTGAGAGTTCTACATCTTGTTCCAAAGGCAGAGAGTCCTAAATATTCACTAGGAAAGGCAATGCAATTGTAGTCAGAACAGCCACAGTGGGGTGGGTATTTATCTTCCTCTCGTTGGCTCCAACCTCAGAGGAGATGCAGACATAGAAACACACAGGTCCCTCCTTGTCAGAGCAAAGGCCTTCCTGAAATGGCTCCCTCAGCCTTGAGTGACAGAAGACTCCAGTCCACCTCCCTGATACTATACCATGAGATCATCTGGACCCCTGAGGCAGGACTGCATCACTGAGCAGGCAAGGACTCCAGAGCCCATACAACCCACTGTAGGGAGTGGATGGAATCCTAAGTGACTGAATTGTTGACCAGGGCACAGTCACATCAAGGATCCCAGTGCCCCAGACCCGGGGGATCTGGCAAAGCTTTCTTCTGTGGGAATATTGACAGCATGTACAGAAAGCATCTTCCACAGTATCCTCCCCCCATTGTTTCCAGCACAGATTGTTCCCCTTTGGAGACCTCTCTCAGAGGTAAGGAGACCCCCCCCCCTTCCTGTGCTGTATTCACATAATAAACTTGCTGAGGCTGGAGGTTGTTGCAGGAGTAGGCATCAAAAGTGAAAAGTTAGGACTTAGAATGTTCCATTTACTCTGTGGTCTTTCGAGACAACTTAATATTTGGAACAGCTCATACCTATGACTTTTGTTTTTAGATAGAATGTCACTATGTAGCCCAGGCTAGCCTCAAACCCCCAATCTACTTGTTTCTGTCTCCCCCGTGATGACATTGCAGGAGTATGCACCTGTGTTAGGATGTTTCTAAGACCATCAGTCCTCTGTTTCCATGAAGTCCACTGTGTTTGGAATAGAAACATTTGTGGAAAGAAATGTATCTTACTAAATAACATGAAGATTTTTTTCTCTTAGCATCCTGTAAACAAATGTTTATGTTATGTTCCAAAACTGTGGTATTTTCATTGTTTTAAGTATGATAAGTAAAGTATGCAGGAGATGTACCTACTATGCAGAATGCCATGACCTAATACAGAGGACTGCAGCATCTATTTCAGTAATCACACAGGTCCTGAAACTTCAGGACAAGTGTATATACATGTTTTGAGGTGGCTGACCTCACCCTCCTAGAACCAAGCAATTCCTTGACTTTTCCTCCCAAGTAACAGAGATTATAGGCATGTCTAATTGCACGACAATGCAATTAGAGGAGAAAACCTGTGGTTTAAAAGAGTTGGAGCAAGTAGTACATGACACACATGCAGACAAAGCACCCATACATATAAAGTTACTTTTTTTAAGTTTTTAAAATGTGCTTTGAAACAAAAAAGGCATTCTTGTAACATTCCTGAGGCCAAAGCTACAGCAGATGGAATAGCAACTAGCAAACTAGAATGCCTCAGCTGTAGAGAACTCCCCTAGTTTGTGGAAAGCCCTAGGTTTGATCCTGGGTCTCCAGCAATGCAAAAAGAAGAAGAAAGAGGAAAAGGAGAAGGAGGGGGGAGGAGGAGGTGGTGGAGGAAGAAGAGGAGGAAGAGGAAGAGGAGGAGGAGGAGGAGGAAGAGGAGGAGGAGCAGGAGGACTAGCTTAAAGCTGAGTCAGGGAGGATGGAGATACTCCGGAAAGCATCTTACCAACAGGACAAACCTCTCAAACCTCCAGGAAAGCTCAAAGGATGTAGGTGAGCTACAGAATGAGAAGAGGTTGTAGCTTAGGAGAACAGCACTCACCTTGTATTCACAGGACCTGGGTACACCCCCAAAACAAAGGGAGGGAAAAAAAGATATGGCGGACAAGGAGATAGCTCATCAAATAAAGACACCAGCTCACAAACCTGTTAACTTGAGGTCTAACTCAAAACCCGTGGGGTAGAATTCTTGACTCCCATAAGACTCCCATACATTTACACATAAATGTAAAACAATTTTTTAAAGAAAGAAGGATAGGGCAAGAAGAGACAAAATAGGAAAAGTAAAGAAAAATTATCTAGAGCTGAGAATAAACAAGGATCTCTGATGGCCCGTGTCACACGGGCACCACCCTCAGCCACCACATGGCCTCTGGGGCTGTTCTTTATGCTGTCACCAAGAAAAACAGGACTCCATATGCTCTCTCTCCCCCCCTTCTTCTTTTCTTTCAAAATAGTTTTACATTTGTGTGTGTGTGTGTGTGTGTGTATACATGCCTGTATGTCCACCTTGTACAGAAGAAACACCTGTCAACATTATTCTTCCTTTCTCCCTTGCCAAGGAGCACAAAAATGTCTCCACCATAGAAAAAAAAAAATATTTCCAGTTTCCTCCAGTTGCCTGTCCAAGTGTTAAGTCCCCTCAATGTAGCCAAGCAGCCCAGCATCCATTTGCATACTGCCACACTACTAGAAGAAGCCAGCTGGAAGGGGTACTGAGTAAGAAATGGCCTCTCCCCAAGGAGTTAGGGGTATCATGCACATATAAATCCAGGGCAAGAGCTCACTTACCAAGAATGACACCTTTGATGGAGTCGGTCTGTGGGAAGTTCAGGTAGAGTTGACCTGTAAGAGTATGGAATCCGTCTCCCACCTCTCCTCAGAAAAAGCTATTTTACAACATTTTAAGTAGCCACCTGCATTTCTCAAAGATGAGTCTTGTTCATTCCTTAGCTCATCTGACTGCCAAAAATCTGCTAATTCATTTTCCCTGTGCAGGAGAGTCAAGACTCAGCAATTTCTGCCCTCACATGGCCCTTTCTGGCTTCTATGGCTTGGTTCAGACTGAGAAGAGCTGAGCTCAGCCAAACCAAAACCCAGCCTATATCCTCCAAGATCCCAGCCGGGATGCACTCCCCAACAAAGCCTGAGGAAGACCTTACCACAGGGTCAGGCCTGGCTTTCCCCCATGACCCTTATTCATCTCTCAGTGGCTGAGCTATGGTAACTACCAACCCACCTCAGCTAGCCAGCACACACACACACACACACACACACACACACACACACACACACACAAGGTTCCCTTTACATCATAACCTCAACTCTGTCTACACACTCCTCCTCAACCAACAGCCTATTTGTATATATATTGCCTGTATGTACACGTGTGAGTACAAGTGCCCGTGGCAGCCAGAAGAGGGCAGTAGAACCCCTGGGACTCAAACACAGGTCCTCTGGAAAAATAACAATGTTCTTAACCATTGAGCCATCTCTTCAGCCCTTTTACACACACAGACACACAGACACACAGACACACAGACACACACACACACACACACACTTTATTTTCCAAGACAAGCCTTTCACTGACCTGGAACCCCATAAATGCATTGAGTTAGCTAGTCAGCCCCAGAGATCTGCTTTGTGACTTTCTCCCAATGCTAGGATTACAAGTGCATGCCTGCCTTTTGAGGTGGATTCTAAGGATCAAACTCAGGTCCTCATGCTTACAAGGCAAGCACCTTCCTGGCTAAGCTATCCCTCCAGCTCACTCATCTGCATGTGAATGCTTTGATATCAGGTAACTGTCCCTTCAAGTTTAGCCAAATCCTAAAGCTGGAAACAGCTCTCTGTTGCAAGCAATTCAGAGCCTACCTCCTTTGTGGGGCCACCACATCCTGGGTAACAGTTGCCAGACATACTCACCCCAGGACCCATTATCAGACAGCTAGGAACAGCGCTCCACCCCAGAGCAGAGGCAGCTGTGATTCTTCATCCCAGCCAAACCAAAGGCTGCTCACCTAGCCTCATCCGTCCTACTTCAGGAACAGTGAGGCTCCAGTCACATAGTCTTCCCTCCTAGTCTTCCCTCCGAAGCCAGACCTAATTCTTCCCAGTGTCCCCACCCCCCGCCCCCCAGTGCCACGTGCCCTCTTCTGCCTGGAGATGAGGCAGTCTGACAAACTTCCAAAGGTGGCTAGTTATGGTTCCCTTGGCTTGCTGTACCTAAAGAACAGTACTTTTTACATTTATTTATTCATTTGTTCGTTCAATATATATATGTGTGTGTGTGTGTGTGTGTGTGTGTGTGTGTGTGTGTGTGTGCTCAAACATATATCCGATTGTACATGTGGAAGTCAGAGGACAACTAATAGAAGTTCGTTCTCTCCTAGTACATGGACCCTGAGGATCTAACTTGGGTCATCAGGTTTAACAGTAAACACCTCTACCCACTGAGCCATCTCGCCAGCTTAATACTAGCAAATGTATTACAGGCACAGTAATTTGTCATCTATTACAGTGCTGGGCATATTATTTATACTAGTTTATACCAAATAATAAGCAACACCTTGACTAAGCAACAGCTTTTCAGCGCCACCCTCTTCTGGAACTCCCCTCACCCTGCTTTCCGATCTCTTTCTTGCCAAATCCTTACCACATACCACTCACCACTTCCTCATTGGAACATGTCATTTTTGCAGGTCACTCTGAAAGGGTTCAGTGCTACTGGCCCTAGACTCCTCTGCTGTTACTGTCCTCACAAGTGCTCTGTAGGGCCCCGGAGCTCTGTGCATTTCCAGATCTACCTCTGGTGCCAATTACCACCTATTTGCAATTCCCGATAGACACCTTCACTGGGGTTCTAACCTGCACCTTGGTCCATGCCCAGGTCTCCAGGCACCTCCAGCTCCATCCTGAATTCATGGCCTTTGCCCCAACACTGTCTTCTCTCTGTTATTTCTTCAGGGGAAGCTCTCTAGAAACCTTGGAGTCCCTTGGCCCTCACCAAAACCCTCTGAGGAGTGCCTAGGCAGTGTCTGCTTCTCAGAGCCTGCAGCCCTTACCCACCCCTGTGACAGCCCCTCCCCCCTCAGCTGGATTCCAGTCCTTTGTGGACCCCTTTGTCACTCCTGTGCACCCCCAAGCCCTTTCCCACTTATCCATCCCCAATGCTTCACCAGACTTCTCCCCTGATTTAGGACCTTCCATAGTTCCCTATCGCTCATGGGAAATCTAAAACCTTTGACCTAATGCAGTCTTTTTCCTGGCATTACTTTCCTCCTCCCGCCCCGCCCCGCCCCCCAGCAGCACTCACTCCGGAATGCAGACATACTTCTGTTACTTTATTTATTTATTTATTTATTTTACTTTTATTGCATTATGATGAGAAAAGTTACATGATTTCAATTTATCTGAATTTGTTAACATTTTAAAACATATTTTAAGTAAATAGAATTGCATCACATTCTTGTTTCCCTTTTGTATCCCAACTCCTCCCAAAGACCCCCTTCAATACCTACAATATCTTTTTTTGTCATATTCCATAACATTTATAAAATATTATAACAATAAAAATGAATATTATAAAAGTTGTTTGATATAAAACAACAATCAATTTAACAGTCTTATGTAGATGTTTGTCTACAGCAATACTGAAAATACATATATTTTTCTCAATATAAATTTTAAATAACTCCAAACATATTAACTGTATATTTCAAAATAATACATCACTACTAGTATTTTTTAAATGAACATAAATATATAAAGTCTTTTTGTTTGTTTGTTTGTTTGTTT
>JADRCD010221896.1:9358-50218 GCA_019843815.1 Montemys delectorum | reverse complement strand
GGAAGGACAGAAGAGAGAAAAATGGAAAGACAGGATCCAAGAGCAATTAAGCCTTCCACATAGCTTAAGCACACAGAACTTCTCTACTTTGATTCCTGTACTCCTTCCCTGGCACAGTGTTGGATACATGTCTGCTGAATGCATGTATCAGAGAAGATTCACACGGTCCTCCAGGTTTCCATCTAATGAGAGTGACAGTGACATACTCACATAGGATCATAACTACTACCATGAGGAGTGACAAAGGTGCACAGCATGAGAAAAAAATAGAACGTGTAGTGAAACCAAAGGATCCTGGGAAGTGATGGCTGATCTAGCTGAGACCTAAAGGGTAAGGAGAAGATGTGTAGGAGATCAGCTGTGGGAGCCAGAAAACAATGCTTATCTTTTTCATGAGGTTCTTTGATGTTATCATTAATTAATTAATTAATATTTATTCTTCTCTGATTTATTATATCCCTAAAGCATCTCCTCTCTCTCCTCTCCTCACTGTCCCTCCACCCTCATGTCCTCTCTCCCCTAGTTCCATTTCTTCTCCATTTCCCTTCAGAAAAGTGCAAGCTTCCTGGGGATATCAACCAATCATGGCATAACTAGTTATAATAAGACCAGGCACACACTCTCATATCAAGGCTGGACCAGGCAACCCAGTAAGAGGAAAAGGTTCCCCAAACGGGCAAAAGAGTCAGAGACAGACTTTTTCCCCACTGATAGGAATCTTATACGGACATCAAGTTACACAACCATAACATATATGCAGAGGACCTAGATAAGATGCATATAGGCTTAGTGATTGTTGGTTCAGTCTCTATGAGCCCCTCTAAGCCTAGGTTAGTTGATTCTGGGGACTGGGTTTTTGTGCTGGCCTTGACCCCCTGACTCCTATAATCCTTTCTTCCCCTATTCTGCAAAATTGCTTGAGAGCCACTTAATGTTTGGCTGTGGGTTTTTGCATCTGTGTGCCTGTCAATTTCTGGATAAGCCTCTCTGATGATGGTTACGCTAGGCTGTGGTCTATAAGTATAGCAAAATATAGAAATTGCATAAAAAATCAAATTGCCTAATCTAACAACAGGTATTTATACATTTTCTCACATCTGAGTGGCCATCACTGTATGAAGCTCTCAAACAATGCCTCTGCACTGCAACGTAAGCTTTGAGCAGACCAGTCACATGACCCAGAAGGAAAAGTCAGATTTCTAACAAATGTATTAAGGGGAAATACTTCTGGAACATTTGGGAGACAAAACTAAGTCAGTTTTCTCTCAACATCTAGGAGTTGTCATACGACTTTCCTAAGTGGAGCTGCCTGTGTTTATCTCACAGAACATGGGACACTCTTAGATGATTCAAAGAAACATGAAGAAGCCAGTTCTGCCTCCAAGGAACAAGGTAATGACACACATGCTCTAGGAAGTAAGGTGAACAGATGCTGTAAGTTGGGAGCCATCTTCAGGCCTCTGATTTTTAACGGAAACACAAATAGGTTCCTGTCTATGTGTCCAAGCTCTCTCTTTCCCTCCTTCCACCCTTATCCTGTCCCACGCCACCCACACACCCTTGCTAAACACCCCACAGCGATTTCAGCTTCTTTTCTGCTCCTTGAGTAGTCTGGAACCTCCTACTTAGGCTTTGCTGTGCTCTTCCAAGGGCACCATGGAACGAACCTCTTTCCACTCCTCAGTGCAGGGCCATGGCTTGCCTCTTCAGAAGGGCTTCCTGGAAACTCAGGGATATAGCTCGTTTTATTAAAGTCTTTCTCAGCTCTTCGTGCAGAACGCAAGCATAACAAGGGCAAAGGACACAGGTGTTGCTATACTATTCTTCCACCGTAGCCCAAGCACTAGAAATAATACTTGATATCCAGTAGATATGTGATAAATACTTTTAAATATACGAGCTAAAATCAGACAGTATGTTAGGTAGTAATCAGTAAATTAATAGGTTAATTAGTTCTAGAATAAAATAGAGACTCCACATGGTTCTCTATGTGACATAAAGAGAAATAGTTAATTGAGATTTTACGTTTTAGTTTGATGATATTTCTCACCAAACCACCATCACCACCAAAAATCCTAAACCACATTCTTGTTTAAAAGGGTGATGGACATAGGCTTCTGCTGGCACATACACTGTTGGAGACAGCAAAGAAACCATCTGTGACCCCCGAGGATCTGTCTCTTCTATTCGATAGAAACAAAAATTGTTCTGATTTGATCTGGGAACTAAGTGTATTCAGTTTAAATTTCCTTCTAGCCTTGATATAAGCTTATCCTTTTTCCATTTGCCCAATATAATGACAGTACCACTGCCCCTGCCAGCATGCCCGGTAATGATGTCTCATACTCACTGTTCCCAATGTTTTTCAGGACTATGTCCCTAAAATAATATGCAAACCTGATTTCTACCGAAGCCAGTAATGATGCAGATTTGTAAGCCTGGAAGGTCAGCAGATATTACAGAGGAGACAGTTCTGGCAGATGAGAACTCTCACAGCCTGATAGCAACTTGAACATCTATTATTGCTTAAAGCAAAACAAAATCCCAGCAGCTCTCTCTCTCCTGTGATCTGTTGTTCTCTGAGAGTGCTGACAAGAGGATTATGACTTCATCAGAATCACAGGCTTGTACATCAGGCTCCCGCCTACCTGTGCTGTACCCTTCATCAGGAAGCACAAAGGGAAAGAGTCTCAGTGAGCAGGCAGGAAAGAGAACGAGAATAACGGAACTGTTGCTCTGAGGTCTAAGACTGGATGGCAAGGCTGAGCCAGAGAGGACTGCACAGGCAGAGGAGCTCGGTTTGAATCTGAGTCTTATCCATTTCTGGGTAATGGGATCAAAGGCAGGTCTTTCACCTCCTCCTAACCTCAGTTATCTGCCTCTAAAGTCAGAATAGTATTTTTGGTTATGAGCCTAGCTGTTAACGGCTGAGCCAGAGGGGAGGTAGGGATGGGCACTGGAAGAGGTGGAGGGAGGGGGAACTGCAGTCAGGATGTAATATGAGAGAGAAGAATAAAAGGAATTTTAAAAGCCAGCATAAACAACATTAATTTCATTAGTTGGCGTGAGCACAATAAATACACAGCTCCTTTAAACCAAACGTTGCTATGGCAAATCAACTATTAATTAAATTTCTAAATGCTTTCCTGCTATTTCTAGTAGATTTTTGGAAAATGGTAGAAAGCTCTGGGCATTAGAGGCCCATGAGATGTTTGAAGTGTAATGTCCAGATTCTTAGGAGGACAGTTATCGTGATGGCGGAGAAAGTTTGGTACCATAAACCTGGATGGAATTGTGCTTCAGACCCTTGCTCATCACTTACACACCTTGCTTGTCACTTACACACTGTTGGGCAATGTTCTGTTCAACTCTACATCATTTTCTTTGCACACAGAGCAGGAATCCTGAGCAATTTCTATGTGCTGCATTTGCAAGATTATCTGACAACAATTGTTAAGCATCCTATGGATTTGGTGGAGCTTATCTCTGAAATGAAAGCACTAATTGGCTTTTAAAACCAAGAGTTCTTCAAACTGGCTTGTCATCCGACATACTTCGTAAACATGGCTTTCTGCTGTCCAAACTGCCTCCCAATGCCACAGACAAGAGACAGTACACAGTACATGGCCACTTCCATTTTCAGGAGCTCTGAGTGCTGCTGCCATGGCTCCTCTTCCTCCTCTTCCTCCTCTTCCTCCTCCTCTTCCTCCTCCTCTTCTTCCTCCTCTTCCTCCTCTTCCTCCTCCTCTTCTTCCTCCTCTTCCTCCACCTCTTTCTTTATCTCTCTTCCTCCTTCTCCTCTTCTCCTTTTTCCTCTTCCAGAATCCCTCTACTAGCCCCTGGGTTATAGGGCAGCCTGGCTCCACGTTCACAGCAGTCCTCTTGCCTCTCCTTCCAGAGTCCTGGCATTACAGCACAGACCCCTGTACCCAGGTTCTGGGTGCTTTCAGATACATAGCCACGGCCGAGAGTATGGCCAAGGGTTAAACACGCTTTGCTTTTCATCTGCAGAAGAGCTCCTTGAAGACTCTGTCCAGCACTCAGAGGAGTTCCCTGTTTACATCTGGGGCCCTTGTTTTCTTGTTCTTAACTTGCACATGACAAAATCCATGGTACAACTGCTGTAGAGCACAGAGCACACAGGGCCAGGCTCTGCAATAAGGCCCCACAATGGGAAAAAGAGACTCTCAGTATGTCAATGAAGTTTATTGGCTCCTTTCCTCTCAACATGCATTCATGGTGCTGAGCCTACAGGCCACCACCATTCACAATAAAATCTCACCACAGCTTCATTTGTTTCATTTCTATCACATGTGCAATGATTCTCTGGGGGAAAACAATTAAATAGATTTTGATTTCTTTTTGGAAAAATCACTCCCAAAAGAAAGCTAGTACAGAGTACCAAATAAAGGAAAAGAACAGAAAGTCAAAAAGAGTGCTTGCCAGAGAGCAATACTTTCTTGGTTATTCTTGGTTATTCTTTCCTGCTCACAATCACGAAGGATCATTTGTAGTGGATTTAAGAGCTATTCCTATCAGGGAAGGCTGCATCAGGAGCTTTACTATACAGAACCTCAAGCTGCAACCATCGACCTCACCCAGTCATGCTCACTCAGCCTGTACTGCACCAAGTGGAAACCGACTTTTCCCTTGCCTGGGAGCTGTGTGATCTTGGTGGTCCAGATGTTGAAGCTCGGCGTCCTTTTCCAGCAGGGCTAACACAATCATCCATTTGCTAAAGGCGAATGGCTCAGCCCGCCTTTGCTTCAGAAGGTCAGGCAGCTATTAAATTTCCACTCTTCAATCAGCCTCATGTCTCTTCCCTGAGGACTGGTGTGGGAAATTTTCTCCCCTCTGTGTGAATTGTGTTGGGTCTATTATTAAATTTTCTGCCGCTGAATGAGGAAATCAAGGAGACATGAGGCACTTAGAAAGTACATATTCCAAGCTCTTTTCAGCGGGGGCCAAGGGGACCATGTACCACTAGATTATTTTAGGGCTTTATTTTATTTTAATTTTTTTTTTAAACAAGACAATGAGTAGCTTCTATGGGATTGTACATATTGAGAAAATTCAACCGATAACAATTGAAGTAATTAGGGAACTACTTTCGTCCATGGTGATGCCTAGGGAGACATTGGGGTACATCCCAGGGGATGGAAGCAAGGCAAATAAGCTGTGAGGCCCCAAGCATATGGGGAGCGCAGCTCTGCAGGCACAGTTGCTTGCTGGGCTGTTTTGCAGGAGCAGATTTTCTCTGAGCTCTCATTCACCCACAATCCTCCTATGTGTCTGCTATGAATAGTCTAAGATTGGAGCCAGCAAGGAAAAAAAAAATTTTTTTTTTTCATTTCTGTTCCTTAGCCATTGAGCAGGTGGATTGTTTGACCATCAAAATTTACTTAAGTTTCCTAATACCCCTCTGAAGACCGTTATTATTTTTCAGGTTTACACAGAGGGGGAAAAAAAAAAACAAACCAACCCTGGCGTTTGGTGAAGTAGCTAACTCACTCTTGACAGCCAGGGGCTGACTGGCAGACCTGAAACTTAAATTGGGTGGTAGATGTTCGGGTCTGTATGTTTCAGCACTGTGTTGTGAGACTGTGCTCAGATCTTACTCTCCTCCTGATACAGGGCTTACCCTGGAAGGCCTTGCTAGAGGGCTCCCCTCACCCAGCAGTAAATGTATGCGAATGAAATCTCAGATAATTCCCCTTCCTTTAAACGGCCAGCCAATCAGCAGTGTGTTCTCATTTGACATTTCTTCCTCTATCCCCAGCATCCATGTTGTACTGAGATCTGGGCAATTCTTCTGATATTTATCTTAACCGATTTCAACACTTTACTAGACATGTTCATTCATCTCTAGTCTTCCCTGCATCCTTCTACCCACTCACCTCTTCACTTCAGTATCTTTTGCTTAGTACGTACAGGCGGGCTACCCAGTAGACCACAGGTACTGAATCAGATGCTTGGAATACATGGAGAGCTAACTAGCTACTGCTCTTTCTTTTATTTAGATAACACAGATGGCACAGGAGACTGGAATTATTCTAATAGCCAACCTAATATATAGCTCCAAACATTCACAAGTATTAAAATAAGGGCGGGGGGGGGGGGAGGAACTTGGATGTGTCAGCTAGGTGGGCCTGAATTTGTCCTGGAGAAGTTCAGACTCCTCTGAGCTGAAAGTGGAAGAGCGCGCATCATTACCAAAACCAGCCATCACTTACTGAGTGTGTGCTGTGTGCTGGACTTTGTTTGAACCCACTGTTCATACAGTAACTTATAAAATCCTTAATGTGATCGTAGATATTGTCTTTCAAAACCAGTACTTAGAGTCGCTTACAGTCACACCTCACTCTCAGTCCCTCATATAGCTGAAGAGCGAAACAAGCTATCAGGTGTAGATTTTTTGAAGCCAAAGCATTAAAAAAACAAACAAACAAACAAACAAACAAACAAACACCAGGAAGCAGCATGTGACAAACACACGGAGAGGAATGGCTAGGGGCCATTGAGGCCTTTGCCTTTGTTTCTAGGTTTTAAGAAGTCACTGTCTGTTATTATGCTAGGAAAGTGATATGATTAGAGCCATCTTTTCAAAAAGCACATTGGCTGGGCCTGAAGAGATAGCTCGTAAGTTAGAATCACTCCTCTTTCAAACTTGAGTCAGAGCACCGACCTCAGGCAGTACAAATGCCTGTAACTGCAGATCCAGGGGATCTCACGCCCTCTGTTCTCTGCGGGCACTTATGGACACATCCTACACGAAGACCTCCAATAAATGTATGTAATTAAAAATAGAATAACACATCTCTATGCTTGGTGAGATTGAGGAAGGCAGGGATGGTATGCGTGTCTTTCTCTGTGTGTATCTGTCTGTTTGTCTCTGTGTCTCTGTGTCTCTGTGTCTCTGTGTCTCTCTGTCTCTCTGTCTCTGTCTCTCTCTCTCTCTCTCTCTCTGTGTGTGTGTGTGTGTGTGTGTGTGTATGTGTGTGTGTGTGTGTAGTGTGTACCAGCTAGGGGACTATTGTTCTCTTCCAAGAGAGAGTTTGATGGAGGCATGCCATTGCAGGCAGAGGTAAATAGAGTGATTAAGGATATTCATGAAGAGTCCTGTATTCAATTCCAGTTATATAATGCGAAGCACATGTAGACTTATCAGCTAAAATATAATCTTTTATTCATCTCCACTCTTTAGTTACAAGATTTCTTGTGGGAAAGCTGTGTTGTTTCTTACAGTCATTGATGTATAGAGTCTTGAAGTTATTCTGATGTATATAGATCTCCCACAGCAAGCAGAAGTAAACGTCCTGGCAAACTCAGAGGCACTTGACACTGACAATAGGTATTAAGCAAGTCTAAACTCATCCAGCTCAGGATTTCTTCAGTGTTGAGTTAGAAAAGAAAAAAAAAATGAAAAGACTGTCATAGATTCTATAAGTTTTGAATGGGGAGCTAAAGGGCAGCTCTAATAGATTTTATAACTATAAACTAAAGGTCTTATTCTGTCAGCATGTCCATAAACACAGAAGAATTACACAGGCCTCATATACATTAAGCCACTCAAGAGGCTTTTCAGTTAAATGGGGAAGTCTTAGGGGCTAACTGTCTTGTTTGCAAGGATTCCAGTATTTCTGTGGGTCCTGGATTAAAAACACTCAAAAAGAAGAGAAGTCTTCAAGAGCACACACACACACACACACACACACACACAAATAGCTAAGTCACTGGGGCTCTTACAAATATATACAATGAAGCAGACAATAGAGATGCTTGCCCCATCATTTTGGGGGACTCAGGGTCACCTTTCAAATTATTTACCTCCAAATTACCAAACTGGATATTTGGGGTAAAGCTTTTTCAACTCCTGGGAAATTATCTTATTCTGTTTGGTTCAGTGGCCAATGTTTGGATTTAGATAATAGAACCAAATGTCCTTAAACCGAATCAGAGGATTAATCCCCAATCGGAGGGGTTGGCTGGGCGTTATTAGGAGATAAATGGGAACTGAGAAGGATGTTTCTGGATGCCCACGCTCACCAGCACAAGGCGTGGAGACTGGAAAGGATCAAGCTGAATGTGACTGTGACCCTGTGGAATCCCTGATGGCTGCCACTTCCTCCTAGGTTAGAGCCTCTTACTGGATCTCCAAGAATTAGCAATACCTCATCTGAAGTAATGTACTTATGATTACAGTGCTTCTGGGAACATGTTCTCATCAGATTGTCTTACAATCCTCTTAGAAGGGCGTGGACAACACTGTAAATTCCACTTTAGGGGTAGAAGGAAATATAAATTCAGCTATCTACAGGGCAGGAAGGACCTGGAAGAGACAAAGCTTAGTAGCAATCCTTTGGCTCAGGTCAACTCTTAGGTGGATACTCACTGAGAGCCATTTCCCCCCTCCCCATGACTGTTCCCTCTGTTCCTCACTCAGTTCCCTCCCTTCCTTCTTTTCCTCTCCTTAGTCTGTGCTTATGAAATGCTTCTTTGAATAACCCTACTGTGGCAGTCACTGATGAGAGAACCCAGGCAAAAAGCCAGATAACCCAAGCCAAAACAAAACACAACTGTTCCTAGAAAAGAGAAGACTAGAATTTCTGAGCCAAATGTTAATAGTGGTGAGCCAGAATTCAGATAATTGAGGTAAATATGGTTTGTTTTGTCTGTTTGGCTTAATTAACTGAAATGTTTCCTTATTTCTATTTATATCTGAGTGCTGAAACTCCAACCCATGAGATAGCCCTTCACTGGAGAACTCATTTCAGTGATCAATTGCTTTCTCAGTTATGAATTATAAAAAAAATGTTTTTAAGGTTGAATGGTATCATACATTGAATTGCTCTGCAAATGAGGAACTGTCCATGAAAACCATCAATGTCTATTTTAAAATGGAAACTGTAGTGTTAGGTGCATGCACGAGAGGGGCTTTCTGGGGGATAATAACTGTAACACACTTACTATTGCAATGCAGTCACCAAAAAGGTGTCATAGCACTTGGCTGTGGCATCAAGGTACTCCTGCTGAGCCCCATGGAGTCTCCGTTACCAGAAAAACAGTCACCCCTGCATCCCATTCCTCACACAAACATGTAAGCTCCTGAGTGGCCTTAGATAAAGAATTAGGTCTCCTTTACTACTAGCTGAAGAAATGACTCCCTCTGAACTTCTTTTGTTGCTGACTTGATCAAACAGGAAGTCTAGGTTTTGAGCTATTAAGCTTTTAACATTAGGTCATGTCAACCTTTACCCCAAATAAGTAGGGGACAAGCTTAGGACCTTGAGTACACACCTCATAAAGCAACTTCACTTTTTACAGTTATTTTTACAGGGCTGTTGCATAATTAAACTAGTGACATCAGGCTTCCTTTTGAACAACTTTTAGTTAAAAGATGAGGTGGTCAGCTGGGCAGTGGTGGCGCACGCCTTTAGTCCCAGCACTTGGGAGGCAGAGGCAGGCGGATCTCTGAGTTTGAGGCTAGCCTGGCCTATAGAGTGAGTTCCAGGACAGCCAGGGATACAGAGAAATCCTGTCTTGAAAAACAAAAACAAAAACAAAAACAAAAACAAAAACAAAAACAAACAAACAAAAAAGATGAGGTGGTCAAATGAATTGAAATAGTAAGCAACTATGTTACTAATACGGAAAGTATGACTTACTGCTGACAATTTGACAAAAAACACAGTCATTGTATTAAAATGACTAAAGCTTGGGGATTATAGTCACAATCAAAGGAGCCATGGCTGTTCTACATGGTCACATAGAGCCTTGGCCTTAATTTTGGAGTTACCCAAGTCTTCCTGCCGAAAGAGAATGGAGAAGTGACAGAAGTGGCTGGCTCATGCCATCACAAGAGAGGGTACTGTGCTGTTCCAGACATCAGCAAATTTGTGTGTGTGTGTGTGTGTGTGTATGTATTTGGGTTTGTGTATGTTTGCGTGTACGTGTTTGTATGTGTATGTGTTTGTGTATGTTTGTGTATGTGTATGTTTGTGTGTGTGTGTGTGTGTGTGTGTGTGTGTGTGTGTTTGTGTTGATCACACACACAAAGCCAGGAGAGGCTTCCTAATGTGGAAGGTGATTTGGGACTGTAAGTTTCTTTTGTGTTAACTTGGTAGCAAAGTTGGTTGGGAGAAAATCCTCAATTTTAAATGCCTCTAATATTGTTAGGTTTATCAGTTTTAAACAACTGTAGTAACTGTGAACAATCGAATTTGGGTTGTTCCATTTCTTTTTTTTTTTTTTTTTCTTTTTTTTGTTGATCTTTTGTGTTGTACTGTTTCTCTCTTTTATTTATTATTTTTTTTTAATTAGGTATTTTCTTTATTTACATGTACATTTTCTCTTTCCAAGGTTCCCCTCCAAAACAAACAAACAAACAAACAAAAACAAGAACAAACCCCTTTTGCCTCCCCCCTCCCAATGCCTGTCACCCCACCCTCTCCCACTTATTGACCCTGGCATTCCCCAACCCTGGGGCACAAAACCTTCACAAGGCCGAGGTCCTTTACTCCTATTGATGATCGAATTTGCAATCCTCTACTATATACCTGCTGCCAGTACATTCACTCCCACCCTGCATAGTCCTTGATTGGTGGTTGGGTCCCTGGGAGCTCTGAGGGTACTAGTTAGTAATTGTTGTTCGTCCTAAGGGGCTGCAAACCCTTCAGCTAATCAAGAGACAAATGTGTATCTTTTCCACACATCACCTCCATGGTAGTAAAAAGGAACAAACCAACAAAGTATTTATGATATTGTTTCTTATTGCAATAGCTCTCTAGCCACTGAGCAATTTGATTTACCTGGTTCCAAAAATCCAAAGCTTTGTAAATATACTGTTTTACGCCTTTGGGTTCTCTTGATCAAAGTTTTAACAACCAGTCATAGGTCTTCTCATTCGTCATGTTTCATTATTTTCTGGATCTACCAAAATGCCTAATTCATATCATTGTAATTGAGCTGTCAAGAGACTTTTCTCCTTAGCTCTGTTCTTTATTTATTCATTCAGGGAAGAATTGATAAATAGTATTTCATTGCATCCAGAGCTAACATTATCAATAAGCTTCATGCTAGTGCTGTATGTGAGAAATTGATACTATTTGGTTATCTATCCCCTATGGTATATCCTGTTTGGTATCAGTGGCAACATATATTTGATTACATAATCATTCCTGGTCCAAAACAGAATCTATGCCTTTTCTTATCACTTTACCACGGAAATGTAGCATGCTTTCTTGTATACAATGAACACTTGATAAATATGTTGTATTCATACATCCGTTGCTACAATGCTACTAGTAATATAATTGCTATTCACCAATACAATAATTTATTAATCCAGAGAGGTGAAAGAATAGACACAATTTCTAATCTTTTTCACATTTATCTTCTGAATCTTGTATTTTTGCTGAGCCAGAAATCCATTTGGTACTTCCAGGGAGAGGGGAGAATATATCAGAAAGATATTTTTAAAAATCAGCTGTCACTTTTGAAAGAGAAGAAAAGTAAGGTGGGAGAGTCAGCAAAGGGGAGAGGCTCACAAATGCTCTTGCAAATGCATAGTGAACAAGTATATTTAGAAGTTTGCAGGCAGGTTCCCAGGAAGGCTTCAAAAAAGTAAGGAACAGGTACTGAAAAGTCCATTTAGAGGGAGCCAGACAGGAAGTTGAGCAGACTTTCTCAGTAAAAGCTGCAGGGGGAAGCTACTGGGAAGATGCCTGCCTTCTGCCAAACAAAGGCAAGTCTCTTTTCCCTCAGTGAATTAGAACAGGAGGCATTGCTTCCATAGTAAATTGTACAGAAGGAACATACGCCTAACCAGTGGTTCTCAACCTGTGGGCTGCAGCCCCATTGGGGTGGACTGACCTTGTCACAGGGGTCACCCCGTGATACGTAAACATCGATATTTACATTACAAGTCATAACAGTAGCAAAATTACAGTTATGAAGTAGCAATGAAAATAATGTCACGGTTGGGAGTGGGGAGGGGGTCACCACAACATGAACTGTATTAAAGTGTTCCAGCATGAGGAAGGTTGAGAACCTAAAGTGCTCTGAAAGTGCTGAAAGAGGTGTGAGTCATTTGAAGGCCACCCTGTGCCAAAGCAGCCATTCCTTCCTCTTTCTTTTTCTTTCTTTCTTTTTTTTCCTTTCACAGAGGAAAAGAAGGAAGAAATAGTTCTCAGAAGCATTTCTCCCACTAAGGTGTTTGCTTTCCACAGACAGGGTCCTGAACTTTTTGCTCTGCTGCCTCCAGAGGACATTTGTCTGCAGGTTGGATGTTGTGATCCAGTATGTCTGGGGACATTTCACACAAAGGTGGGACTGTCACCCAGTGGGTGGTCCAGTATAGGCAAATAATCAGGATGGTTCCAAATAAATTTATAGATTATAGAGGGTTAAGTCTGAATGAACCAATACATTTACAAAAGGACTTCAGAATGAAAGCCCAGATACCATGCCACTTGTAGAGCATCTGTGGCTCCTTTGATTGTAACTGTAGTCCCCAAGCTGTGGTCATTTTGTCCACCGCAAGTTATAATTTCCTTATTAGTAACATAGTTGCTTAATATTTTAATTCATTTAACCACCTAGTCTTTTAGCTAAAAGGTATTTAAAAGGAAGCCTTACATTATTAATTTTAATTGTGCAGCAACCCTGTATAAACCAATGTAAAAAGTTGCTTTATGAGGTGTCTACCTGAGGTCCTAAGCTTGTCCCTGCTCATTTTAGGTAAAGGTTGACATGATCTAATGTTGAAAGCTTGACAATATGAAACCCAGACTTCCTGTTTGATGAAGTCAGCAACAAAAGAGGCTGAAGGGGGATCACTTCCTCATGTAGCGTTGTAGGAGATCTAAGGCTTTACCTAAGGACACCTAGGAGCTTGTATGTGTGGGGGAAGGATGGGGTGCAAAGACAACTTGTTTTGCTGGCTCAAGAGGAATACATTGATGCCATGGTCAAGTGCCATGACACCTTTTTGGTGAATTCACTGCAACTGCAAACAGTTCAGCTATTTGTCCCATCATCCCCTCCTACATTCTATCTCATCCTTCCACTTTAAAATAAATATTGTTGATACTTATGGTTCTGTACATGTGGAGCAAGTTGATGTATAATGTTATTCAACCATCAGGGACATTTTTATTATTTATAATTGAGAAAGCAATTGACCATTGAAGTGAATTCTCCAGAGAAGGGCTATCTCATTGGTTGGTATTTCAACTTCCAGATGTAATCAGAAATAAGAAAATGTTCTAGTTAATTAAGACAAACGGAATAAACACGCCATACATATAATTTTACCATTTATTAAAAACAGAAGCAAATTTGTATGCTAATGAGATGGATGTGCACATTATTTTGTAAAGAGTTGACTCTTGGCTATAGTTTTGACACTATATGACACAGAATATCTTCCGTGTTTTTCAGAGTTTATTGATTACAATTATTTTGTTATTGTCAATGCTGAGATTATTGCTTCTCTTAAATATAACATAATAGAATATGCTGAAGGCTATTTTGGAAACTGTGGGTAATTGTATCAGAATCCCAAGATAAAATTCAACTTTTTGTTTTGTTTTGTTTTTATGAGGCAGGGTTTCTTCATGTAGCCCTTACTGTCCTAGAACTCTCTTTGTAGATCAGACTGGCCTTGAACTCAAACTGCCTCTGCCTCCTGAGTGTTGGGATTAAAAGTATGTACCACCACATGCAGTATCAAGCAATGATTTTTAAAACCAAAAATTCTAATGTGATAGAGCCCTAAAATATACTAATTGGATGTTCATATGTTAAGGATACTTATACAACAGCAGGAAAATATTAAATCTTTGTTTTTGATGATTAAGATGTTATGAGGAGAAACACTTTGTATGTATTGTAAAATCCCCACAGTCTAGAACATACCAAAATCTCAGATCTGAGATGCTTCAGGGAACATTAGTTGGCATTGTGCAACATGACAATACACGCCACGCAAAGTGTGCATATTGTGTGTTCAGAACCAAGCCTTAGAAAAATCGTCAGATGTAACATGAGTGAACTCTGCTGGAAACACTTTGCTTTTATGATGGTTTGATTCTGAATTATTTTTTTCTGATCATTACACATTCAGAAAATGTTTGCTGTTGATAGATTTTTTGTTATGACTTCCATGTTGAGCTGTGTGACTTTGGTGTGGCATACCCTGACTGCATAGATTAAGAAGCTAGACTCTAAACCACAATCTTTGAAACAAGTCAGAGAAAAAAACATACTGTGTTCCAAGAGGTAACGCTATTCCTACATTACTCTACAAACTCTTGTCTAATGGTTCATTTGTAAAAACTATATGGTAACATTGACATGTTTGATGTACAATTCTATGAACTTTAACACATATAGATTGATACAACACTATTAAAAATGCTACCTCTTGCTTCTTTTACTCAGTGTGGTATCTTGAGACTACTCTATGCCACTGCATTTACAGGTAGTTTCTTCTCTTCAATTATATAGTGGTAGTTTTGGTGTGCGTATAAGACAGATCGTTTATATATTAATTCTCCAGTTCTCTTGGGATTTTCCCAATTGGGAGTCATTATAAATAAGAGTGCTATAAACCTTTGCCTACAATTTTCCTGTGGCCATAAATATTCACTTAAATATGGGTAAAGAATGTGATTGCTGGGTCATATGATAAATCTACATATAAGAATTTATCAGATTCTTTTTCAAAGCATCTGTTCCATTTTGAATTCCCTCCAGGAATGTAGGAACATATTAGTTGTTGCTCATCCTTCTCAGCACTTGAGGGCTGTGCCCGTGTGTATGTGTGTATGTGTGTGTGTTAGTGTGTGTGTGTGTGTGTGTACATATTCATGAATATGCTTCTCTGTATCTGTAGTCACCTTTATTGTTAATTAGCCTGTCAGCTGGCCTTTCAAGGTCTTCAGTGGCTCTACTGTGGTTGGGAGTATGCATTACAGATTAAATTGCTCTAAGACCATAGGTCGAGGGCAAGAAAAACAGTGAAAAAGAAAATCCTACGGGAAAAGGAAAATAAAACAATATTTCTCTTTTCAAATCTGTAGAAATGATTTGTAAGAGCTCGTATTTTCTTGACTAGTCAAAAGCATTGATTACCCAGTAGGAGGAAAAGGCAGGCAGGAAGTAAAAGGTCATAGGGACATTATTTGGCTCTTGGTTTTGGCCTGAATACTTTTTTTTAATGCAATAGGAGTTTAAAACATCATCTTTAATGTACCTGCCAGCCCCTCTCTTGCAAGTCCCTTCAGAATAGGGGCTCTTCCCACTGAAACACATCCTGCAGCTTCTCCACACACTGAGTGATGTGAAGTATCCCCAGCTTTGAAATACACAGAGGGGTATAGTGAGTCATATTCTTGCAAAAATAGTTGTACACGGAGACACAACTTCTCAAATAAGACACTCTGTGCTATAAACCTTTGCCTACAATTTTTCTGTGGGCAATGTGACACAGATCCAGGGCTCTTGGGTTAAATCTGAGGATTCATTCTGGTCTAAAATCCCTATCCTTATTTTTTCATATACTAGGCTACAGTGATATAGTTGTTTATAAACTTTGATTTCCTCATAAAATGGAGATAATAAAACATAAGAACACAATACTGGCTGGGTGGGCACAGCTTACCAGTAAAGTGCTTGCCATACCAATATGGAGATGTGAGTTTGATTTCCAGAACCCACATAAAAAGGCTATGAGTAGTGGTATGTGCTGGTAATCCTGAATCTCAGGAGATGGAGATGGCTGGATTCCTGAAGTTCCCTGGCCAGCCAGCCTAGTGTACTTGGCAAACTTCAGGTCAGTGAGCTATTTTCTCTGCTTGTTTTACAGAGAAAAAGTGAAAAGCCCCTGAGAAACAACACTTGTGGTTGTCCTCTGGCCTCCACAGAAATGTACACCTTCCTACCCATGAGCATACACACACACATACACACACACACATACACACACACACACACACACACACACACATATACACATACACACACACACACACACACACACAGACAGACAGACACACACACAGAGACACACACACAATACATAGACAACTTCTATCAATCTATCTACCCATCCATCCATCCATCCATCCATCCATCCATCCATCCATCACACCTGGAAGTCAAGCATCTGTGGATAATTTGTTTACATTATTTCCTATGGACTTTTGACCTTTCTGTGTTTGTTTATAGGCACTTGGATCAACTGTACTCAGTTGATAATAAACTGGAAATAGAAGAGGCTCAGGCACAGATACTGGGAAGTAATTGCCTTTCCAAAATGGGTTGATTTTCATTTTTAAAGGTCAGAAATGAAAACTGGTCTACCTTTAGCACCATCAAGTCTCAGCTGTCTGCCTCTGTGGGTGCTGGCTTCACTTCTCTGGCATCTCCTTTCTCTTTCCGAGCCAAACTCTCTCTCCCTTGGGAGACTTGGGAATGTCCTGGTAGAATATATGTTATATATTCAATTCACATAGGAGAATTTAAGTTCTGTTGGAGTATTTCTCCTTCAGATAGCTTTATTTATAAGAGAAGTACACTTTGTGGCTGACTTTTCAGTATTTCCTTAAAGGCTTCATGTGGACAAGTAACTTGGAGTGAGAATAAGATGGAGTCTCTGGACTTTGCTTCTATGGCATTTTCTGTGAGTCTCAGGGAGTCTGTTTCCTGCCTCGTCCCCAACTCTTCTGGGAGGGATATTATGCTTCTTCTAAATTTATGTTTCCAAATCTTCTACTATGTCTAGAGAAAATAAGACTGAATTTCTTCCTAATGCTGTGTGTAGAGATAGACTCTAGATGTATTTAACTCTGTAGAGGAGTATGTTAAGTATATATACTAAAAATACAATCTGATAAACATATGGATAGGGTTTGTCAACTTAACATTAGCTAGGATCATTTGGGAAGAGGTCGTGAAGCAACCTCCACCAGGTTGGCCTGTGGACAAGTTTGTGGGTATTTCTTTGATTGATGATGAATGTACTAGGCCCGTCTCATTGTGGTGCTATAAGATCCCTCTCTGAAAAAGCCGGGCAGTGGTGGTGTACACCTTTAATCCCAGCACTTGGGAGGCAGAGGCAGGTGGATTTCTGAGTTCAAGGCCAACCTGGTCTACAGAGTGAGTTCTAGGACAGCCAAGGCTACTCAGAGAAATCTTGTTTCAAAAACAAAACAAAACAAAACAAAACAACAACAACAACAAAAAAACCCAAAAAACAAAAAAACAAACAAACAAAAAAACCTCTCTGGCTTCCGTAAGAAAGCTGGCTGAGTAAATCACAAGGATCAAGCCAGCAAAGAGCATTCTTCCACAGCCTTTACTGTAGTTTCTGCCTCCAGGTTCCTGCCTTGTTTGAGTTTCTGTCCTGACTTCCTTTGATAATAGTCTGTGATGTGGAAATGTGAGCTGAAAGGAACCCTTTCCTCCTCAAGTTGTTGTCACCCACTGTGTTTTATCACAGCAACAGAAACCGAAACTAAGACAGAGATTGGTGCCAGAATCCTGAGGTATTAGCTGTGACAGACCTGGCCATATGTTCTGGGAGGGTTTCAGTAGTATTTGGACCTTGTGCTGGAAAAGCCACTGAGTGCTCAGAGCTTAATGAGATGTTCAGTGGAAGCTTAGAAGGTTGAAATTATTGAAAGCAATGCAGACAATGGAGGCTTGTCTTGTGAAGTTTCAGAGGAAAGCAATGACACTCCTAGGGCCTTTGTGTGATATTTTGAACTAAGAACTACTAAAGTGAAACCTTTGCTCTGCTGGGACAATAGATATTGTTCTGCTGAGACTGAGAAGCAGCTGTGACTAAGAGACCAGCTTCTTTTCAGGGAAAATTTCTGGAAAGTGTTTTCTCAGGGTCAGTGCACAGAAGCTAAGGTCCAGATGGGGCCAAGGCTGTACCTTATATGGACAGCTGATCTTGACACTGTGTACGAGTCTCCCCGGTGGTACTAGTTTTGAAGGCATGAAGGACTTGAGGAGAATGGCTGAGGCCTAGCACCATGAACGGTCGGGATAAGCCATTGGTTAACGTGAAGGCTCAGTTGAAGTACAAGAACCAGGATTGAATATATCATGGAGAGAAGCCGAGGCTTGATACAACGTGACAGGGTCACAGTCCCTAAAGAGCTCTCAGGAGAAGCTATTGGTCAAAGTGCAGCTCCGTTGCAGCAGAGACCCCAGCATTATGGAGATCTCAGTAATATAGGGTGAACGTTAAGGACGGCAGCCGATATGGAACGAGACAAGCTGCCTGTGCTATGGATGGTAGAGCTGGAGAAATGGAGCTCTTAGGAGCCCAGAGGATAGATAATGAGTGTGTCTTGGGCATTAAGCACTGAGTCTCTTACACTACTGAAGTTTTTTGCTTTTGCTTTGCTTTGATTGCCCTCTACTTCTTCCCTTTTGAAATAAGAAAGTATTTGACCTGCTGTTTTGACTTTACAGGAGCGAGATACCAACCAGCATTTTCCCAAGGCTTTACCATTAGTTCCTGCGTCCAGAGTCCTGTTCTCTTTGAATTCTTGCCCTGGCTTTCCTCAGTGATGGGCTGAGATGTGGATCTATAGCTGGAATAAACTCTTTCCTACTCAAGTTTGCTTTTGACTATAGCTTTGATCCCAGCCACAGAATCCCTAGCTCTGGTAATGTAATAGAAGAAAATGTTGAAGAATATCTTTGTTGCCTAAGGAATGAAAGTGCTTATTGAACAAAATGTCCAAGGCACAGAGAGAAAGTTCTTTGAAAGATTACTGCATTTATCTCAAAGGTGATAATTTCTGTTTAGTGAAGGGCAACAAGAATACCTAGATGGTAAGTGGGAAAGTGCTTGTCAATCTGAAATTGGCAAGATATTTCTGACTAATGTTACATCAGAAAAATCTTGTGTACCATCAAGATAGCAACCCCAAACACTCCCCAAATGAACAAAAGTATAAATAGATCACCCCAGAAGGTACTAGAAAGACTGTAAGCATGGAAATCATGCTCACCCATTCTTTGGTTATGATGTATTAGTTAACTGGAAACGTTAAACTCAGGGCACTTTCAAAGCTGGTGCTTTTGGAACCCCTGACTTCCTTAGGTATTGCTGACTGAGCAGACATTAAGGGAAGTCACTTGGCACAATTTAGTCAAACCAAGTCTGTATAATTCTATGATTCAGCAACTCTACTATGAATGTACATGGAAAAACACATTCTCAGATCAATAAGGGATCATAAGGGTGTGAAAAATAGTCTTATTTGTGGCAATGACTGGAAGGAAAACCTGGTTGTCCATCGTTGAGAAAGATGGGAGATAATTGGGGCAGGACTGTGACCACTCAGCAATTAGAAGCAGTGGATTGGCTGTTTATGTGGAACGGAGGGATCCTAAAACAGTAGTGGGAAAAGAATAAACTGAACAAGTTATAAACCAACACAATTTGTGTAAGTCTAAAATACCACCACACATCAAATAACATTACATCCACTTTATATATGAAGATAATATGCAAATTACTAACAGAATAATTGGAGAGAAAACTGGAAGCAGGACTGAATAGGAATATAAACATCAAAAAAAAACAAAACATAAACAAAAAACAAAAACAAACCCAGCAGCTTTCCAAGGACCAATGATGATACTGTGCCTTGAACCAGGATACTATGAATCCAAACATCTGTTCCAAAGCTACTGCAAACAAACGAATCAACAATTTGCTTAGTTCTCAGCTTTCTCTGAAGTAGATTCTTAAACAGGGTGCATCTGTCTTTCTTACCTCCAAGTATTCCTTCTTGAAGTCCTCAACGTGTGTTAGAACACTGGGAGAAAGAAAGGTAGTGTCTTGTATTTGCCTGTATCTTGTGATTGCTGTAGTATGAACCTTTGTACGGTGTGAGTGTCATGCTACATGCTTCTGTTTGGGTTGTATGATTTTGGATGAATCTAAGCTCCCTCTGTGTGAGTGTCTGTGCTGTCTACCATAAACATATCTTTGTTCCTCTTTTATTTTCAAACTAACAAGCCCTCTAGAAAAAAATTAAGCGTCCATCAACAACGAATCAGTAAAATAACTGGAATTACTGCTTACAGTGGGCTCTGAGGCACAGAAAGACACCCAGCTCCTAACCACTAGTATTTTATTATCATCTAGGCATATCATTAACCAGAGCAATGAAATGAGAAAGTAGCGAATCGTGTGTTAAAAGACAGTGTTTCTTCAGACCTTTAAAGATTTGAATTTTGTGAATGTGTTGGCTGCTTTAATCTTAGATATCATCATCATCATCAAAAACAACCTAGTCATACAGCTAAAGAGTTATACTTTTTCCCCCAGAATTTTCCTTTTTATCTGAAAAAGCATCAATATTAAAATACCAGCCAGAACTTGTGCCGCAAATAAACATGAACCCCTCAGTGGCCCTGTTGCCAAGCACTTGCCATTGCTGAGCCAACTTGGGATACTCCAGCAGAGGATTTGATATCAGAGTCCAGGGATACTGTAGATAAAATACAGGGGACCCACAGACTTGGAGGAGGAAAATTCCATCACTACCAACCTCTCTATGAACTTTAATTTTCTCTTCAGTTATGAAGGTGTCAGTAATGCTTATGATTCATGACTATCAAAAAAACCGAAGTTTTATCCTGTCTGGTCATTTCCACATCACATTTCAGAATTTGAGTTTTAGGTATGAGATACCAGATAACCAGTAGCTCTTTCTACTTAATGTAGTAAATGTGCAAGCGTCTTTCTGTATGACAAGTTTTCTACTCTGATAACTATAGTCAGTATATTTGCCTCTTTTATAATCTCATACATTTTCTTTTACAGTCTTTAAACTCAGTTTTAGACAGAGGACAGGTTCCTGAGTACCCAGTGCTCCATAAATTTGGGAGTTTAGGCCACCAACAAGTAGGCCTAACTCTAGCATAAGAATGAGAATTCTTTACAGCTACGTCTTTAGATTTATTCATATATATATATATATATATATATATACACACACACATATATATATATATATGTGTGTGTGTGTGTGTGTGTGTGTGTGTGTGTTGTGTGTATGTTTTGCTCATTGTATGTTTGTGTGCCACATACTTGCCTGGTACCCAGAAGAGGGCATCAGAACCAGAACCTCTGGAACAGGAGTTATAAATGGTTGTGAGGTACCTTGTAGGCACTGGAAACCAAACTCAGGTCCTCTGCAAGAACAAGGGTTAAGTGCTGATCCATCTCTATTGCCCATTCATATACATATATAGACAAAAAAAAAATCTTGAGCAGGTTTTACTATTTGCAAAAATAAATAAATAAATAAATAATAATCTTTCAAAAAAGCAAAGCTATGCCAACCCTGGATGCACTGTCGATGTTCCTCCATCTCAAAAACAGAGAGAGCTCTATGCACAGAATAATCTCAGACTCTAACATCAGACCATTCATTCATTCATTCATTTAGCAAACACGAATGAGCATCTGCTGCGTAAGGTAGATCTGTGGTGGCAAGTCAGATGTGCTAAGGAAGGTGGAGTTTATGTTCCAATGGAAGGAAACAGTCACAGAACGTCAGGGAAATAGAAAGTACACATGAGACTTTTAAAAGTCATGTGATTAAAATACATCAGGGTGATGTTCCAAGGCAATCAGTGAAAGAACAGCACTGTGATGAGCCCGTTGGTTTTTAGCATCATGTTGCTTTCATTCAATCCGCGCTCTTTGTGGCCTCCCCACAAGCATAAGATCCCTCGGAGTCCAGGCTTGTTATCTAGAAACTGGATATCTTAACATCACCTGTTGAAAAGATTTGCTTTTTTTTAAGAAAATAAGCAATCATAACATAGCTCTCAGAAACAAGCACAGGCTTTTGTAGCTTGCAATAGAATTCTCCTAGGAGTTTACTTCTTCACCTTGTATGTCAGCATTCTGGACTACTGTGCAAGGGCTGTGACCCTCGGTCCAATATCTGTAGGGACTGAAGTTGAAGGGAGAGAAAAGCGGGCTGCCTAGTTGTCATTTCCTCTGCACCATGCCCTGTGAGAAAGGAGGACAAGGGTGGTGGAAAAAACGGAAAGGATGTGTCTCAGAGCTGATGTTGAGGGGCAGGAAGAGTCCCCCAGATACAAACATTTCCAAGTGTGAAGCCTTTCAGATGGAGGACAAGTTTCCCACAGGGCAGAGATAGGTTCTCGGCTGAAGTGATGTCTGCCCAGGACTTATTTAAAAACTACAGTGTGCAAAGCTTGGCCTATGAATGAGGACACAGTATGAACCAGAGATCAAAGTCCCCTCCCTCATGGAGCCCCATCTAGCGGGGAAGAGAAGCTGTCAAAGGTGCCCCCATGAAGCCAGAGCTTGGTAAATCAAGATAAGTTAGTGCAGTGGTCACTCTGAAGGAAATAAGCAGGCTGACAGAACAGCCGTGCCTGGGGGGCACTGTGGGAGAATTCAGCTGGAAGATGAACCATCTTATCTATCTTTTCAAAAGACACTTTGCCTTCTGTGTAGGTAGCAGACTGGGCAAGGATAAGAATAGAAGAGGGAAAACCAGCAACAGCTCAAAGCCGATACATGGACATTGGAGGGGATGCTGGCATCATGGACTGAGCAGTGGGGTGGGGATGCAGAAGAGAGAGGCAGGTGGACAGTGAGTCAGCTAGAACAGGAAACACAGGCACAAAAGACAAACATAACAAAAGGTAACAGGATGGGACTCTCGGACAGAAAGAACATTGCAAGCTCATTCTGGTCCAACCTCTTTAATTCTACATATGAGGAAACCAGGTCCCGTGGGACAAAGTGGCTGGCTCAGAAACTGGGCAGCCTCTGAGCTCTCTGATATGATAGCCATCTAGCACACTGTATGCAAATGCCAGGACTAGAGAAGGAGGAAGACTTTAAGGCAGTAAAGACAGGTGAGGGAGGAATAGGCAAAGAGGCAGAAGTGGGCAAAAGAAACCCCAAGTTCAAAGGGAAGCAAATGATGAGGGGTGACCAAAAATGGGCCAGGCGGGGAGATGAGGAGGAGGATGGAGGAAGCCTTGTTGCTGGGTTAGTTGGTCTGATGTTTTCTAGCTGAGGTTTGGTTTAATAGACCATTGCCTGGTTCACCGCAGCAATACTGGGCACCCAGGGCAGCAGTTGGAGCAGCTGCCAGCACCACCTGAGCCACAGGAACAACGGCAGGGGAAGTGCAGATGTGCAGGAAGTCCCCTGGGTCAAAGCCAGGTTAGTTAAGATCACATTGTTCTTGCACACCTCTTGAGAGGGTCTACCTTCCTAGGGCAGCCCTGGGACCAGGCACGCCAGTTATCCCTCCCATCCCTAGTGCCACCATTGTGCCACACTTTCTGTATGCCCCTCTTTCATCTTTATAAAAACATTTGAGGGACGCGTTGCTTCGTCCACATTCTCCCTAAGATTAACTCTCTAACCTAATCTCAGTGCCAGGAAGTGGCAAAAAGTCTCTGCTGTCATCTTCTCCTTCTTAAAAAGACAACCCAGGGTCCTTGGCAGACTTTTTAAGAGTCATTGATGACACATTGAGGATGAATGGCAACCTTTGCTCTGTCTCGCTGACCTTTGGGCTCCAGCACACTCTCCCAATCGCGGTAGCAGCTCATAGACTTTCTTTTTAGACGTTTCGTGCCCTGGCACTGTTGAAAAACCGAATTGCTCCCCCTCCCTGCTTTTCCTCCAAGATCTTTTTCAAGTGTCATTTCTTCTAAAAGAGATTTTCTTTCTTTCCAAAGAATATAAATTGCTCCTTCCGTGGTGCCTCGTGGTCTTCAATTTGGATCCGCAGCATTCCTCCACTGCAGTAGAGGCTGTGCCCTGCGCAGTCATCTCTCTAACTCCATGCTGAGTGCAGTACTTGGCACAGTAGAAGCCCCTAGTTACACCTAACTGAGCCGAAGAAAGCGTCTACAGGAGTCAGTGTAAATGGGCTGATTCTGCTATTGTTACCTTAACCCTGAAACTACAACAAAAGGAGGCATTGTCAATCTCAGGAGTGCATACACACATTGTGTGTTGGCGAGAGACTAAAGAGAGTACGGATTTTTTTTTCTTTCCCCTTTTTAGTGCGTGTGAACAGTTACGTGGTGTGTGTATGTGTACACATGTGTGCACATCCCTATAGCCGTCTAAAGTTATGTTGTGTGTTTTTACTAGACTGTTCCCCACTTTTACTCTTTAAAATAGCATCCTCAGCATCATGAAGCTGATGGATTCTGCTGGCCTGGTTGGCCAAGGAGCTTTCAGGGTCCTCCTGTGTCTCTCTCAAGGCTGTGGGCACAGACACAGTGCTCCATGCACTCCTTTTTTTTTTTATTTTTATTTTTTTCCATATGGGTTTAGGAGTCAGAACTCTTGTCCTGTGTTTGTGGGGCCACGCTTTATCAACCAAGCTATCTACCCAGGGCCACCTACAGGCTTCTTTTGAGATGGTGACTACAGGAACTGTGTAAATATATCAGGTATAGCACTAGCTTCTGCCAGGCTTGGTGATGCATGTCTTTAGTTGAAGCACTCGGGAGGCAGAGGCAGGCAGGTGGATCTCTTTGAGTTTCAGGCCAGCCTGGTCTACAAAGTGAGTCCAGGAGAGCCAGAGATACACAGAGAAACTCTGTCTTAAAAAATCAAAATCAAAACCAAAACCAAAAAAAAAAAAAAAAAAAAGCTTCTTTCTTCAAAGTAATAATTTAAGAAAGCATGCGTGGGTGGGTGTCCTTAATCTTTTGAATCTCAGACTTTGCTCTGTAAGCAGTAGAAGTGAGGTAGCCAACCACAATACTGAATAAGCACAGATACAAAATTTTAGGAGCAAATATTACATGGTACATGCTGTATTTTTACATGTTACTGTTGGTAACATTGAAAATTCACTTTATGATTTTGCTCTTCACAGCTTCACTTTCTACTGAAACTTCAAAGCATAATTCTTACTGACAGGCCTGGAAAATAAAGTACATTATTCACATTTTCCTCTTCTATCTTTATCTTGTTCTATGTCAAAAATATAGCCATGGGCCAACTTTAAACAAAAGGAGCTGGTGATAAACATACCAAAATCACATTGGAGAACATGACAGTTGTACACAATATTACAACAGGTGTCAGTGATAAATCCATGCTAAGGGTTCAGTCTGAGCCCTGCTGTCAGAAAGGACAACTGAGGGCCATGTGGAATTACCTACAGAGTCTCAGGTCCTGCTCTTTTCCCTCCACTCTTGAACTCACAGTCAAACAAGGGGATCTCTAGCAAAGGGACAATCTTTCATATGCTCTCTCTTGACAAGCACTTCATTCATAAAGTGAAAAATGAGTATTAGTGTCTCACAGCTCTTATTGAAGCCTGAGCTGTCTTCACCTGCCAAATAGATCATAATGTTAAACCCTTCTCTGTCAGTCTCCTCATCCATGGGACTAGAAGAATCCAGAGTATCTTGAGTTATCTAGGAAGGCACAATGTGGTCAAGAGCATTCTTATAAGTAGAAGAAGTGGAACTACAAAGCAGAGAGTGTGAGCGGCATCTAAAAGCCAGAAAGGGGGCTGGAAAGTAGCTCAGTGGGCAAAGTCCTTGCTGTGTAAACATGGGGACCAAAGTTCAGCTCCACATCTATGTTGAAAGCTGGGTTTAGCAGCACTGGGGGGCAGGGACAGGAGGATCTCTGGGGCTCATTGGCCAACCACTCTGGTCTGAAAATCAGATCAGTGGTCTCCAGTTTCAATGAGAGATGTGTTTGAGAAAATAAGGTGGATAATGATCAAGAAGACAACTGATGTTGTTTCTATTTTTACTCTTGAGCGCACACACAGACATACATGAGCACATGCAAGCACTCACCACACATACATATACACAACAGAGGCAAAATATCAGTTATTCTCTAGAATCTACAGGTAAACCATGATAACTCGACTTACAGAGGCCTCCTTTACTCCCCTGACTTCCAGAATTGTACAATAATGAACGGTGTTTGTTTAAGCTGCTACTTTTATTGCTCTTTTATGGTATGCTGTTGTAGCAGCAATAAAAAGTCTATAATGTTAAGGAGTTCTCAGTTGGGGAAAGCAAGTACCCTTTCATCTTACCCATGATAGCACACCATAAGTTGCCAGCTTTACGGGCAGCATTGGATAGCATATAACCTAGTATATTTACAGATTCTGAGGCTATGGACACAGGAGTGGCCAGTAGGGCTGGTGGTGTTTTATTACCAAGTGTCCTTAATCACTTGGACGTCAAAGTATTATTTCTCATGTCCAAAGGTTTCCGTGAGCATTAATTAACAAATAAATTCTGTAATAATGGCTCAGGAAATAGTTATTATGTGAAAATGCATTATATTTATATACAGTACAACATACAGTTAAACTTTAACATATTACTGTTGGGGTCCAGGAGTCATCCCATAAACTATAGAAGCACGAAATCTTAGTCAAATAGGGATGGTAGATAAATGCACACTATAAGACTGATCAATTAATGCTATAGCTCAGAATTTGGGGGCTGAGGTTATACCCCCTGAATATTCTTTCTATGTCAGCTTATAAAGGCTAAAACTGCAAAAAAAAAAGGACCACAATGAGCTCATACACAGGTTCTGGAAGTGCTTGCCTGGCGATCAGCCCTGACTTTATCCATTTTAGACAGAACAGTTCATATTGATCTTTAATTTGGTGGGTCCTACATGAAGCTTATAGTTGTAGAATTTCTTAAGTTTAACAAACCTCCTAACACACAGAACATAACAAGGGTATGTTGTCAGCGTGACCCTGCTCTGAGTCAAGTTATTTTCTGTGTCAATGGCTGGCAGGCGTATTACAGCAGCAATATGAAATAGCTGGCAGGCGTGGAAAACAAAAGGCCACAGCTATGCTGGGGGGCAGGCCACAACAATCACCATTTGAATAAACATATAGGAATATTCAACACCTAGAGAAAAATCTGTTTTGTAAACTATAAAGCAGTGCTGAGAGAAAAAAAAAAAAACTAAGAAAGATTTTTGAAACAACACAAAAGTATACTATGTTCATGGATTAGAAGAGCAAATGTTGTTAAGGGTCATCTTCCCAGACTGACTGGATGCAATTTTAATTAAAGAATACAAGCATAATAGTTTGTTTTTCTTTTAGGGTTGACACTCATTTGGTTAAGGAGCAGTACACTGACTGACATTTCAAATGTCATACAGAATCCTTGCCACAGCAAAGATGGAAGAACTGAACATCATGTTCCTAAAGGCAGTTGTTCTATTAATGTTTCAGCAGCAAGCATGGTGGTGAGCTTCCATTGTGCGGATCTGACTTATCGATATCATCGCATATCAATCCCTTTGACTGGACTCTCACTGAGGCATGATCTTATGTCACATACATTATATTCAATTTTCTAATTATTCACAACATATTATCAAAATCATTAGGAAGACTGAGTAACCAGTAGAAATTACAGAGGGCATGGGGTCCTGATTGACAATGACCAGGCTGTAATTTTCTTTAGGAAACAGGTCTGCTGAAAGCAAGGGGTAGCAATAACTTAAGACATTCAGACATATTGGGTACACCATGGCGAGTCTGCCATTTATCATACTTCCCACGCACTGGATTGTAGGATGTAACACTAGGTGACACTAACTCCCCATCTGTGGAATGGTAGCAAGTAGCTGGACTTAGCCTCTTTCTCCTCTGCTCTGTCAGAGGTTGGAGTCTCTTAAAGTTTTGTTTTCTTCAGGTGGATCTTTAGTTTCTCGGATGGCTGCCCCAGATTTGGTTTATACTCGTTTGTTTCTTTTGTTGTTGTTTTGCTTCTCTCTTCCCTTTCTTGTTTGTACTTTTTTTTTGTTTTTGTTTTTGTTTTTGTTTTGCCATCCAAAGGGTTTCCTTTCCCACTACCTTGTTTGCCTTTGATTTTAGTTTGACAGGAGAGCTTAGTGAGCAGCTCTGCTCATCTGTGACTGGGCCCCTTCTTTGCCTCCCCTTTGGCTAAGAGGCCCTTGCTTTTGGACTTCCTGGGAGCCTCAACTGCAGCAGGAGGGCCTGGGGCTCTTCGGGGCTGTCACTGTACTGTTCTGGCTGCTGCCTCAGGGGGATCTCTTTTAGAAATGGACAAGCCACTTTGAGGATTTGGAAGACACTCAAAGTGACACACACAAGGTCACTGGTGTTTAAGATTGATGCAATACAGATTACAGTTGAGCTTCTAATATGTTCTGGATGATTACTAAGGTAGGTAGCAACGGCCGTGGGAAGCAGTGAGATCGATTTGTGTGCAAATCCCAGCTCTGCTCTTCCACACACACCCCAACCGCTGACACCATGGTTGATCAGAATCTTCTGGGGAAAGGCAAGAGAGGGATGAAGGCAGGCACAATTTTAAGAAAGGCATCTAAGGGAGCTTGGGTGTAACAATCTTCAGCCCAACCCCTTGGGCAAAGAAACGCCCTGCTAAGTGGCTAGTGGTTTACATTAGTGCATCTATCGGGAGCATTCAAGGGCATTATATTTGTCCAATAGAGTGAATTAGCTTGCTTAAAAGCACAAAAGTGTCAAAATGAGTGTCTTATCTGATCAAGTCCATCCTAATGACCCACATTTGAATGCAAAGCCCAGATCTGACACCAGCTAACTGTGACTCAGGGGGAAACCCCTGGTTTTCTGATCTCTTACCAGGAACCATAAGGGGGCGGCAGTGGGGAAATATCTTCTACTTTTAGATGCTTTTAGGAGTAATAAACATAATTTAAAAGTCCTTAACAAATTGGGTGACATATGCAGGCTAAGAAATTGGGTGATGTTTATCGGGTGAGCAGTTTCTTTTTCTCAGTGTTTTCTTCTTTGACACACCTGTGTGCTCTCTCCTTTATTGCATACTATTAGCTAGAAGTTTTGCTGCAAATAACTGAATTCTATTCAGGTAAACACCAGACAAAGTGACAGGGCCCAATGTAAGGACAGAGGGCCATTCACCAGTCCTCTGAAATGTACCAGCATCAGGGACCCCAAACTGGATACCTTGTTTTGCTTATCCTTTTTTTTCTCTCTTTGCTGGTTGGCCACCAGAGCTACGCAGTATAAAAACATGGCTGCCAGGGATCTAGAGCTCGAACCAAGCCAGCAGTTCTGAGGGCCCTCGAGACATCTAAGAATCTATGCCTGTTGCAAGTCTCTCTGTGGGTATCTGTCTGGGGTGGTGGTGGGGGGGGTGGATCCTTGTGCCTATTTGAGAGGCCCTCAATAGCTCTGTGAGGAGCCACAGTAGCAACCACCACATCTCAGCATCTGTACATGGGCATTTATGTTTGCCAGTTCTGAAGCACCCTGGTCAGTCTTTAAGTACCCAGACTTGCTGCAGCAGAACGAGCTTTCTCAGACACTTTTCTTAATTTAGTTATGAGGAAAGTGAGATCAGAAAGTCTGTCCTTTTCACCTGGACCGCTGGAAACCTGCTCTTAACAGAATAATCATGCCTTGGATAGGCTTGGCATTCAAATAAAAGGTCCTTTTCATGATGTTGCTATGGAGATCTGCCATGGAATATACAATACCAGGAAAAATACTGGCTTGGTGTCTTTCTGTTATTCAATAATTATTCTCAGAGCTGAGTTATTTGAGTCTCTCCATCTTAGTAGTCTAGTTTCCTCTTATACGATTGCCCTCTAGTTAATGAAGTCTATGTGATTAGATTTCTGTAGGAAGTAACATGATCTTTTATTAATAAAGACAAATTGCCTCCCCAAGTCTGAAGATTTTCTTATTTTCCCCTTAAATTAACTCATTTTAGTGGGAAATTAAGTGAATTGAGTATTTGTTAAATTTTAACTATTTATTACTTTTAAATGTGTATTGATGTTTTGTCTGCATGTAGATCTGTGTACCACATATGTGTTTGATGTCCACAGAAGCCAGAAAAAGGCATTGGGTATCCTAGAACTGGAGTTCTAGAGGGTTGTGAGCTACTGTGTGGTTACTGGGAACTGAACCCAGGTCCTCTGGGAGACTAGCCAGTGCCTTTAACTGCTAAGCCATCTCTCTAAACCCAAATTATGTTACTGTTAATAAATGCAAATTTATACTGTGTAAATATCAAAGCAATGTGCCTTGCTACAAGTACTAATGTCTAGCAATAACACAAATCTACTTTGGCCCACACAACAACAGCTCTGCTCCTCTTTCTAGTTTTCTAATGCTAAGCAGAAAGGATGATGTATGTTGAGAAGGTTTAAGCTCAATTCTTAATGTTGTATGTGTGTATGTGCAAGTGTTCACGTGTTGGGGACCCATGCTAGGGCTGTATGAATGTTAGGTAAGTGCTCCACCACTAATTTAGAGCCCCAGCTTACAGCTGAAGGTCATCCTTTCCAATTAGCTCCCTGCATATTTGAGCCTAAATTGACCGAAGCTGTAAATATGTGTATCCAAGGCACAGGTCTTCTCTAGTAAACATTGACACCACAGCTGAGATTAGCCAGGATAACCAGGCTTTTGTAGGAACAAGTGAGGACATGGCTCATTTTGAGGAAGGTTCGAGTTAAGAGATCAGAACACATACCTCTTGCCTCTGCAGTGCACAGGACATGACAGGCCCACAGTTGTGCCTGTGGTTCTCCCATTTTCCCCCAAATAGAGGCAACGCGCCAAGGTTGATGAATCAACTGTTTTCCTGGACACTTTCTTTTCTGTTAGTGTCTCCTGTGAGAGCATCCAGCCTCCCTCTCAGAGAGGGAACTAGCTTACACCAATCCATTCCAGCATGTAGGCTCCTAGTTTTTCTGTAAGCATAGTTTTTCTTCTCATCAGCCATTTGGGAAACAAGCTCTTGCTATATTTGCAAGGACTACATTTGTGGAAGTCAGTGCACATCAACTTTTAAAAAATGTGCAAATATTTGTATTAGGGGCTTTAACCTTTAGAAATGTGTCCCGCAGGAATGCTTACTTGAGGGAACTGGGATTTTTTTATTGTAACCCTGTTTCTGAAAGAAAAAGAAAACATCTTTGAAGACAGAGAAGTGTCTGTCATTAGGGCCTTAATGTATAGGTTATTTGTACCAGAGAATACTATGCAGGCAGTAAAAGAAGTGGGTTATATACTGAACACAGCATACTCTTAAAATCTGGCTGAAAGGAAAACGAGAAACAGCATACTTTGTGGTACAATTTTTGTAAACTAAAATATTTCTATGAACTTATAAATGTGATATGAATTTTTTCAGCATACAAAGAGGGTCCAGAGATTATACAGCAGTTTAACATAAAATGGGTGTACAGATTAGACCAGAGAGATTGGCCTATTTGTTTTACATACTTCTTTGAGATTTAAAAACCATCACACTTCCATAAAACATTCTTTACTATTTAAAATATGGGTCACAGAGTTTAATGGGGGGATGGAGATGGTGGAGATGAAGGGCTGGATACTGGCAGAGCATTTGGGATGTATTTAGGGAGACTGAATTACATTCAAAATGCTTAAAAGGTGAACTTTATGCTGTGCTAGCTTTATTGCAATAAGACATATATGATGCTCTTTACAAGGACATTTCCATTGCATAAGAAATGGACAGTGTGCAGCTCAAAGGTCAGAGAGGCGGGGCCATTGGCATCACATTATGGAACCTTTGAGTGCAGTGCACCTGACATGACATCAGTGTATCAGGGCCTCAAGAATACATCAAGAATTACAGGTGATGCCTGCAAGCTATGAATCTTAGGACAGTCCCATTGTGCTGTGGGTCTCACTGGAGGTTCCCTGGTGATGCAGATATTTGGAGGGGGGGGGTCTTCTGTGGTTTCTCAGTACATTGTTTTTAAACTATAGCCTTTCTCCCAGTAAAGATTAACTTTGTTCCTTCTGAAATCTGTCTGTCAGCAATAGCATGTGTAGATATTGGCATTTATATGGTTGCCTTAAACCATTTATCCTAGTAGACATGGACTAAAATTCCTTACAAGTCCACATTACATTTTCTGAAAATTTAATTGTATATAATTATAATGTTCAGGGTTCACATTCATCACATAGTTGACACAAAAAGCATTTAATGGCCTCTATTAAATCAGCTTTTTAAAGATTTATTTTATTTTATGAGTATGCGTGTTTTGCTTACATGCATACCACATGAGTGATTGGTACCCTCAGAGGTCAGAAGAGGGTATCTAATCCCCTGGAACTGGAATTACAGATGATTATTATCTACCATGTTAGTGCTGGGAATCAGAGCCAGGTTCTTAGAAGAGGAACAAGTGCTCTTAACCACTGGACCATCTCTCTAGCCCATTTATTAAATGGGGAAAAGTGAGGATCAAGGAGTATTTAATTTTATTTTAACCAACAATTATGCATTTATCAAGTGCCAATGAAACAAACTTAAGTGCATGATCTTGAAGAAGCTCGAAACTTGTAAAGGAATCAATTAATACACAAGATACTGAACTGGGTTGTTTTGGACTAGAGTAGATTAAATTGGACTGGACTGATTTCTATGTGATTTGATACAATGAACATTTTACATCCACTAAGATATCTTTTGCACTGCACAAGACGGTATGGGATTGAAGAAGAGAAAAAAATACAGGTATAAAACATATCCCCTTACAAAGAATGGATACCTGAAAATTTAGTCATCATGATAGTATAAGTTATATTCACAGACTTGTGAGAAGAGCTAGTCTATCTGCTGATCAGAGTGGCCTTTCTAGAATAGTTTAATAAACTGAGGAGTGAGAAGGACTGGCTGAGAGACCAGTTTGAACAAAAGCCTTGAGGGGGGAGCATGTCAAAACACTCATGGTACAAAGGGCAGGCAGTTCATTCCATCAAGAGCATAGCAGACAGCATTGAGGCACAGGCTCTCTGCATGTATTACGGTGGGAGTGTTGTCCAGAGCTATGGACCACTTCCGAGGATTTGCAGTCTTCAAGTCCAGGGATCTTGGAGGATGAAGGGGATTTGGAACTCTGGGAGGAGAGCTACGGGCTCAGCAAGTCTTCACTTGTCTTTTGGGTCACTGCCCCAGACTTAACTATTCTTTCCCTCCCCAAACTGGACCCTCCCCACCCAGTCCTCACACAACAGCCAGGCAAGTTTTGGGGAAATGTCAGATCTGGTTATTGCTCTGCTCAGGCTCACTCTATCTTTTAGAATATGTTCAAAATAGCAACATCTCTGCAGCTGAGGGATTCTGTGTCTCGGGCCTTACCTTGTACCAAGACACTTCTTGGTACACTTTTCTTCTGTCATTCCCCAGCCTTACTGACATGCTTCTCTTGTTACTAGAGGGCTTCAATATGACCTGGTGCCAGCTGTAAAGCGGGAGCACTGCAGGTGCTCAGCATATACTTTGGACGCTGTAGGGTTATAGGCCACAGGCATAAATCAATGAGTCATCTCAATAAGAGCCTTCTCAAGTTCTTTCAGATTTATCATGGAAAACATACAAGGGCAAAAATACTATGTTCTTTATGTAGAGAACAGAAGGGAAGGGAAATGAAGGGATAAACATTGAGAGTTAAAGACAAAATAAGGTAAGGATATTCCACTCATATTTTTTAGTATGCTAGGCATTGATTGAGAGGAAATATTGGGTTTAGGATTTGAAGGCCATACTTAGGAAGGTAAAATTGACCTGGGCCCATAAAGAATTAAACCAGAAGTGAAGTCTCACTAAAAGCATTTATGGAGGAGCTTCTAGGGTCAATCAATAAGGAGGGTTGGGGAGATGGGATTCATCAGAACAGGCATAGAGAGAGACCAGCAGGACTTTATAGCAGAGAAGGGGCATCAATGAACTTGAGCTGCCTTGGAGTCTAGAACAGGCAAGAGAGGATCTATCCAGTCCAAGCAGAGGAGAGGTGGCTGGGAGCTAAGAGCTAAGGGCCTGCGTTCTCAAAGGTAGGATTTGAGAATGTGAAATGTCAGCTGCATGGAAGGAAGACATGTTTGAAACTGAATTACCTGGTGGCTAGACTGGAGATGGAGGGCACAAGGCTCAAGTGGAAGAAACTGTTGGCTCAGAGAAGAGGTTGCAAGGATAAGAGCTAATCATTGGGCCCCTCTTTTATGGAACATAATTCATTCATTCGTTAATGTTTGTTAACTATTTTTCACCACCCCAAACTAAACCACATCCTTTCCATGGGTAGGAACTATAATGTTCTATATGAAATCCCATGCCCATCACGGTTAGAGTAGTTGGAGAATGATGAATGAATGAATGAATAAAATGAATGAGTGAATAAACAAGCAGACATGTAACTGGCTCTCCCCATCTCCCATCTATCCCTTTAAGCTATGAGATGACTCTGCTCACAGCATTTGTCTGATACAAGTGAAAAGTCTTGATAAGGGAGAGTTGTGAGGACAATTTTGTCATGCTGTTCTGCCTGGTTTACATACTTCCTTAGCTGTTTAATTTATTCTCTCTACTCTGAAAGAATATATTTGAGGGATGAGAGCCAAGGTCTATATATAAAACATATGTAATACTCCCTTTGAGTCCCAGGAGCATCCAGAAAAACATTGGGAAAGTCATAAGCAATATGGAGCAGCGTTGGAGGAGGTTTTATGTTTAAATAAACTTTTGTAGTTAGCATCCTCACCAATGATCTTCAGTAATTACCACTCATGTGCACAACAAGGACAAAAATCAGGACAGAGTTCATAGGGCAGCTGGGAAGCTAAAGTAAGATGAGCCAGGATCACTGTATTTCATATATGGTAACTGGAGTGTTTTGTTCTTTGGACAGTGCGTCTGCACTGAGGGCTCGTCATTGCTTTTGGCAGAAACAAACTCATGCTTTTCTTGCTATCTTAACTGGAATGGACATTTCCCTTCACAATTTGCTTAGGGTAGCAATGATCTCCTCTGCTCCTCACCCCCAGCTGTGCCTCAGAAGCAGGTTGGTCTGCCTGTGCCCCTAGGGGACTGAGGGCCTCAGTTATTGGGTCAGAAGTGTGTGGCTCCATGCTGCACTCTGCTGGCAGCAATGTAGGCTGCCCCTTCCCTGTGTGGGGCTTTCTGTAGTTCTGAGGTTAAGGTATGAAGAACTGATGGAGAAAGAACAGCAGTCAGGGGAGAGTCTGGAGATGATAATGTAGTAGAGATAGAACTCCACTGACTGTGCGTCTGACTCGTTTCCTCTTGTGTCCTTGTTCTTATGCCCACCTTGGAAATGGTCATTGCCATCAACACAACTTACTATCCCCAAGGGACCTGAAACTCAGACAAGAATGGTCAGAGGCTCTCAGAGGGGCAAGTTTGGTCCTAAAATTGCACAGCTGAGCATAGACTTTGGCTTCCCAGGCCTTACATGATAATCATCTGATGACCACTTCACTTCAGTAAGAGCAGTCATCCTGCTTCCTGTGAAATGCCAGTTATTGTAAGAAGATACCCTTACTGCTTGTAGCATTAGCTGATAGTGGAGCCAGGAGCCATCTTCCTAGCCTCTCTGCCTTCATACTGTACAAACATATGGCTCTTTGGTGTTCTATACCATGTGTCTACCCACCATTGCTCTGTCTCAAATGCTGCTAATGGGCTCTGTTCCTGTCTTTCTCTGATGACTCAGCTGTCACTTGATGGCTGTCTCTGCTCCCTCTCTCTACTTTTAACAGCCAAAAGGAGCTGATGGCAGACCACAAATCAGTCCCAGCTAAACCTTTCTCACTGTACTTTCAGCATTCCAACCCCTCCTCTGCCAACACATCTCTGTGTGGCAATCGATACCATTGCTTCTCCACATATTAACCACCTTGATCTCTCTTCTGTGACACCATTATCTTGGCATTCACTATTCTCTCCGTAGGGCTTTCCTTGCAGATCCAGCTCTTCCATCTTTCACATCAGGAGAACGTCTCAGGATAACCACCCTAGTGGAAATAGCCTTATCCACAACATCATCCTTTTTCTTCCTTATTATTCATATTTTCATATTAATCTCCTTGATGATAGCAATCACTGTCATTATTTTGTTTCTTTGTGTACGACAGAAAATTTTGAGGGAGGGTGGGGGTTTTGCCTTTCTGTTATTGTGCTCTTGGTGTCTGGTATATTATAGATGCTCCAAAATTCCTCCATGGGGGAAAGAGCAGCAGTTTATATCTTCTGCCCTTTGATAATTTTTCATAACCTAGCCTCACCCACACCTGCTCTTTCTGCTACATCTGATTATGTGTAGCTATATCAAGCAGACCATGGTCTTATGTTGGTTGGCCAAATACCAGAGCATACATAGAGAACTCAAGTTCCTTGGATGGGTGTGTATATATATATATATATATATATATATATGCTCATAAATACATACATGCATATATATGTATATGTAAGATTGTGAGTGTATGAGATCTAAGTTCTTCCATGGAACTTATAATAGTAAATTCTAGCTCTTTTCTTAGCCATTGTAAGTCTGGGTAACAAGACTTGTTACTGAATGTCACCTCATCCTATGAACACATGCTTGATATTCTGTTTATTTGGTGGTGGTTTCTTCTTGAAACTAGGCACTCAGGAGTTATTTCCAAGAAAAATAATTGAATAGTGAAAGAGCTGGCAGTTGCCATTAAAATTAAAACCAGAAATCATTCTCTGTGTTATTCTTCTCCGCTTCTACCTCTAGCAATGAGTGGAGTGAGCTCCTCAAGGGTGAATTAAAAGAACGGATGTCACAAGAGTCAGAAATAATGAACCAATATCTTGTCAGGATCAGAAATAATGAACCAATATCTTGCAGAGTCTGTACAGAAAGAAGGTTGAGGAAAAATATGCACATGCAAAAAAAAATAATCATCTCACTAAAGAACACACAGAGGCCCCCCCTTGGCAGGCATACACGGCACCCTATCTCCTTTTGACTCAGCAGCAATGATCTGATCACACAGACTAAAGTTTCAGTTGTCACTCACTGCCTTTTGATGTGGAAGGTGCTGAATCACTCGCCCAGGGGAAGCTGCAGACACTCAGCACTCTCAAAGCGGCACTGAGCTAAAAGAATTACAGTCTTGCTCACTACACACACTTTGCTCCATTTTACCAGCCAGCTTGTAGAGCAGACCTGCTCTCTCTAAAGCACACGGCAAATTACCCTCCACAGACCATTTTCCTTCTATCTGGACATCTTTCTGTATGTGCAAAATGGACAGAGGGGTGTCCAGAGGGGTGTCCAGAGGGGAAGGAGCAGTGGTTCATAAAATTCTCCTAGGTACATTTATTTATTCTATTTAATCATTTAACTATACTTGGATTTCATTCTCTAGGTCTTATTTTATGTTCAAATTAAACTCAATTTAAATTCAAATTATTATTTTATTTATTTCCATTCAGATGTTGTCCCCCTTCCCTGTCTCCCTTCTGCAACCCCCCATCCCATCCCTGCTCCCATTTGTCTCTAAAAGGGTGCTCCACCATCCACCCATCCACTCATGCCTCACCCCTCTAGCATCCCCCTTTGCTGGGGCATCAAGCCTCCATAGGACCAAATGCCTCCCCTCCCACTGATTCCAGATAAGGCCGTACTCTGCTACATATGTAGGGGGTAGTGTGGACCCTCCCATGTATATACTCTTTGGTTGGTCCTTAGGAACTCTGAGGGATCCAGTCAATAAAAATTGTTGTTCTTCCTATGCGGTTGCAGTCCCCTTCAGCTCCTTCATTCCTTCCTTTAACTCTTCCGCTAGGGTCCCTGTGCTCAGTCCAATTGTTGACTGTGAGTATCTGCATCTGTCTTAGTCAGTTGCTGGCAGAGCCTCTCAGAGGACAGCTATATTAGACTTCTTTCAGCAAGTTCTAGTTAGCATCAGCAATAGTGTCAGGGTTTTGTGTCTGCAGACGGGATGGATCCAGAGGTGGGGTGATCTCTGGATGGCCTTTCCTTCAGTCTCTGCTCCACAGTTTTTGTCCCTGTGTTTCCTTTAGACAGGAACAATTCTGAGTTAAGATTTTTGAGATGGGTGGGTGGCCCCATCCCTCAACATGGGCCATGTCTAGCTAATGGAGGTGGTCTTTTCAGGTTCTATCTGCCCTTTGTTGGGTATTTCAACTAGTGTCATCCCCATTGGGTCCTGAGACCCTCTTGCATCCCTGGTTTCTGGGACTTCCTAGAAGACCTCTGGACTTCTCTCTGTCTCTTCCTGTACCTGATCCTGCCCTTCTTACCCTGCCCCCATTTCCTCTCCAATCCAGGTCCCTCCCTCTGCTTCCATGATTATTTTGTTTCCCTTTCTAAGTGGTATTGAAGCATCCATACTTTAACCTTCCTTTTTGTTAAACTTCATATGGTCTATGAGTTGTATCATGTGTTTTGAGCTTTTGGGCTAACATCCACTTATCAGTGACTACATTCCATGTATGTCCTTTTGGGTCTGGGTTACCTCATTCAGCGTGATATTTACTAGTTCCATCCATTTGCCTGCAAAATTCATGAAGTCATTGTTTTTAATAGCTGAGTAGTATTCCATTATGTAAATGTACCACATGTTCTGTATCCAATCTTCCATTGAGGAACATCTGTGTTGTTCCAAGCTTCTGGCTATTATAAATAAGGCTGCTATGAACACAGTAGAGCTCCACCTTGTTATACGGTAGAGCATCTTTTGGGTATATGCTCAGTAGTAGTATAGTTGGGACTTCAGGTAGAACTACTTTCAATTTTTTGAGGAACCACCAACCTGATTTCCAGAGTGGTTGTACCAGCTTGCAGTCCAAGCAATGGATTCCTCTTTTTCTATACCCTCACCAACATCTTCCATCACCTGAGTTTTTGATCTTAGTCATTCTGATTGGTATAAGTTGGAATCTAAGGGTTGTTTTGATTTGCATTTCCCTGATGACTGAGGATATTGAACATTTCTTTATAATCTTCTTTTATCTGTTGATGCTCGTTTTGTGTTTGATTATATGGCCAGTTTTGGAGAAGGTAGCATGAGTTGCTGAGAAGAAAAGTAAAATGTTCTGTATATAACTGTTAAATCCATTTGGTTCTTAACTTCTGTTAGTTTCCTTGCAGTCCTATGGAGTTGTAACTACCAGCAGTTGAAGCTAACTGTAAGCTAGAAATGTGTTTGTACTAGTATCTTCTCTCATTACAGTGTCTGATTAAATACCCAACAACAAGCAGTTTAAGGGAGAACAGGCTTGCTTTGTCTGACAGAGTTGGATTTCTCGGTCACACACAGGAGTCATTTTTAACTTTGTAATCAGATGAGCTTGTCTGAGCTGTGTGCTTACACCTCCTTGCCAACACTTGTGATTGTCCTTGTCTTTAATTTTAGCCATTCTAATAGGTAGACCATGGCATTAGTTTGTGTTCCCCTAATGGCTAGGGGTGTTGAAAAATCATATACTTTCTTTCATGAGTAATGAATCTGAACCATTCATGTTATTTTCTTAAATTGGGAAAATTGGTTTTCTTTAAAAGTTTGAGCTGTCTGCATGTATTTTAAACATGTCCTTGTAGGGAAGTTATGTCACTTAAAATATTCCTTTCATTTCCTTAGCAGTGTCTTTTGCAAATAACTATTTTTTAATGTTGATGAATTGAAATGTATCAGTGTTCTCATTTCTGGGTTGTGCCTAAGTTTCTCTTATCCAGCCTCAGGGCACCATCATCTCCTGCTTTCTTCCGAGAGTTCAAAGGATTTCTAGCTTACATTTGTATTTATGACCTATAGCAAGTTCTCCATATAAACTGTGGGGTTCAGTTTAGGTCTGTTCTTCTTTCTGTGCATTTCCAATTGCTTCATTACTATTTATGAAAAGAGAGGATCTTACGTTTCTTCATTTAATCACTTTTGCACCTTTGTCAAAAACTACTTAGCCACTTATAATATATGGAATTTGTCCTAGAATATGTTTTAAAATGAATGTAATATAAATAAGTGAAGATTTAAAGCATTGTACCAATGTAAATTTTCTAGTTTTATAAAAGTACCACGGTCATGTAAGATGCTAACACCAATGACAAGTGGCTTAGTGGTACACAGGCACTATGTATTATTTTTGTAACTTTTCTATAGATCTAAAATTATTCCAAAACATTAAGTTTTTATTTTAGGAAAATTGGCCATATTTTGTAGATCTTCTGGGTTTCGCATTTGGCTCATTGTTCTGTGTCACTCCTTTCTGCAAGATCATACTGTTGAAGTTACTATAGGAGCTATGCTTTTGTAGACAATTTACAAATTTTGTACACACCCTTTCTCTGGATCAGCCTATGGGCAGAAATGTAGGAGAAAATGCAGGCATAACCTGGAAGCCAGTCTACCTGGCACACTGTTCTTCTAAATAAGAAGCATGGCCCACCACCCTCTTGAATCAGAATACTGAATTCTGAAGTAGTGGGAATAGATGGTAGGTGCTCTTCAGACAAGTGTGTACTCTCCATGTCTCTTTTAACATGCTTCTTCTGTACAGAGACCCTGGTGATATGAGGGTTCACTATCCAATCAGATTTGATATCCTGACCAATCATAATCGATAGGTTTCCACTATATAAGTGTTTGCTTACATACAATAAAACAAATGCTGTTTCCTGAGTCTGAAGTGGTTCATTACCATACCCTTTACTGACCTATTACCATTGACCTCTTATGTGTGTGTGTGTGTAAGGCGGCGGAGTGTGACTGCCCCATAGCACAGAAACAGGTGCCTCTGGTAAACTACCAAATCCCTAATACTGTGTCTGACATAGGACAAGCACTTTACATTTCTCTCTTTTTGTTCTTTTTTCTGTTTCTCTCTTTCTCTTTCTTTCTTTTTCCTCTCCCTTCCTCCTCCTCTTCCTCCTCCTCCTCCTCCTCCTCCTCCTCCTCCTCCTCCTCCTCCTCCTCC
>JADRCD010221895.1:2056-12841 GCA_019843815.1 Montemys delectorum | reverse complement strand
GAGTGATGTATACCCAAGAATTGTGAAGAAATGAGGAGAGTAATCTAATCCACTGCTGAGACTAAGCATTACCTAATTACCAGATTATCAGAAAGAAACTATTTTTCTATACTTGGGTTTATTCTTGGGTTAAGTTCCCTATTAGCAGAGCCCAGGATGGAGAATCTTCAGCATGTCATCTTCTGAGTGTGTGACTTAAAGTTCACATGTTGGGAAGAGAGACAAAGACGGGACCAAGGAAAGAAAAGAAGCAGGAAAGGACGCCTCAGTGTATGTTTGGAAGAGAGGGCAAGTGTGACCACATTTGGGAAGAGAGAAGGTATGGTCTCATCTGGGAAGAGAGAGAAAGTATGACTTCATCTGGGAAGGAAGGGCAGGTGTGACCTCAGCTGGGAAGAGAGGGCAGGTTGAAGAGATCCCAGATTCCATGGGAAACTGAAGTGAGCATGTTATTACAGAGTTGTCACTCTTGAGGTAACCGACCCCCCTCCAGGTGTGTGTCTGTGTGTGGGCAAGCATGTGTGCATGTGTGAAATGATTCACATTTATAGTTGTGTCCTAGCTTGATAGTCTGTTACTATGTTAAAATACCATGACCAAAAGCATCCTGGGGATACGTTCCCTACTTCATCTTACACTTTACAGACTTTATCAAGGGACTCATGAAGGCAGGAACTCAAGACAGGGTCTTAAAGTAGAAACCATGGAGGAACAATGCTTGCTGCTTTGTCTCCCAGATGACATTCAACTACCCCTCTTATACAACTCAGGCCTGAGTGCCCAGGAAAGTACCACCTAGAGCAGGCTAGGCCCTCCTACATCAATTGGCAACCAAGAAAATGTGCCCAAAGACATGTCCACAGGCCAAACTGATGGAGGCTGTCCTTCAAATGCAGTTTCTTTTTTCCAGGTGTGTCAAGTTGAAAACCAAGATCAGCCTCCTGAACTAGTAGTTACTTTGTGTGTGAGAGAGTGTGTGTGTGTGTGTGTGTGTGTGTGTGTGTGTGTGTGTGACTGTGATTAAACACCGTGAATAGAAGTGACTTATGAAAGAGTTTACTTGAGATTACAGTTCCAGAAAGATAAAGTAACATTTTATCGTGCTACCCAGAATGCCTTGCAATTTGAACCACATGAATTAACAATTTCTGGGCTTTTTTTCCCCCTTCTCTTTCCTTTCCCCTTCTCCTTTCCTCCTGTACTTTTTCTTTTTAATTTGTTTTATTTCTTGTTTTTGCTGAACTGAGGCAGTCTCATATCACATGAGACTGACCACAAACTTGCTATAAATTGCTGAGGATGACCTTGAACTTCTGATCTTTCTGCTTCTACTTCCTGAACACTGGAATTATGGATGTCTATTACAACACATGGTTCATAAGGCTAGCTAGCAATCAAGCTCAGCGCCTCATACATGCTAGGCAAGCATGATACCAACAGATTTCCATCTTTAGTTCTATTTCTGTCATTTTCCATTTAATGTTTCTGTACTATAGTTGACTATAGGTAGCTGAACTACAGAAAGCAAAATCACAGGAGCGGGACTGAGAATACAGCTTAGTGGCAGAGTATTTACCTAGCATGCGTGATGCTGTGAATTACATTGCCACAAAATAAAACAAAAGCAACAGCGAATATGACTAAGGCTGGGGTGGGAAGGAACCGATAGAGCAGGTAACTGAAGGAAAGTGCAAACATATAAAGGTTACAGTGACTGTGCATAAGAGTTACACACACAGGGCTGGAGACATAGCTCAGTGCTTAAGAGCACTGTTTGCTCTTGTAGGGGACTTGGGTACCCACATAGTAGTACACAACCATCCCTAACTTCAGTTCCAGGGGTATCTTATGCCCTCTTCTGACCTCCAGGGGCATCAAACACACACATGGTGCTCAGGCATACATGCAGACAAAATACACATAAAATAAAATGAATAAATCTAATAAAAATCTTAAGAAGAATTATACAGCCGGGCAGTGGTGGCACACACCTTTAATCCCAGCACTTGGTAGGCACAGGCAGGCAGATTTCTGAGTTCGAGGCCAGCCTGGTCTACAGAGTGAGTTCCAGTACAGCCAGGGCTGTGCAGAGAAACCCTGTCTCGAAAAAAAAAGAAAAAAAAAAAAGAATTATTCATACTTGATAGCATCAAACTGAAAACAATTTAATTATCTGTCAGCTAACATATAAGAATATGGGGCTGGTGAAATGGCTCAGCAGGTAAGAGCACTGACTACTCTTCCAAAGGTCCTGAGTTCAAATCCCAGTAACCACATGGTGGCTCACAGCCATCCGTAATGAGATCTGAAGCCCTCTTCTGGTGTGTCTGAAGACAGCTACAGTCTTTACTCACATAAAATAAATAAATAAGTCTTTTAAAAAATATAAGAATATGCTACGTCTAACTTATAGAAAACTACTTGTTCATATCCATAAAAGTAAACAAAACATTCATGTACATATAACAAAACAAATAAACCTTAAAATCATTATGGTGATTCCAATTTTACAGATTTCAAGAATAGTCTAATCTACAGACATTAAAATCATTCGCCTGCACCAGGAGGTGGTTATGGGTTTGACTGCATAGTCCTGATTTGGGGGTAGAGGGCACTAGTTGGAATCTATCAATAAAAATGAGCGATATATTTTTATAACTCATTTTGTGATGAGGAAATTATGCCTCTATAAAAAGATTATTTTTAGGAATCCTCATTAGATGGATTACATGCATCATCTCAGATGATGCAACATGGCCGGACATAATGGAGCATTCCTATAACCCTCATTAGGCCAAGTCAGGAAGACAAAAGTTAAAGTTCAAAGCCAGCCTGTAGCCGGGCGTGGTGGTGCACGCCTTTAATCCTAGCACTTGGGAGACAAAGGCAGGTGGATTTCTGAGTTCGAGGCCAGCCTGATCTACAGAGTGAGTTCCAGGACAGCCAGGGCTACACAGAGAAACCGTCTCAAAAAACAAAACAAAACAACAAAAAAAAACCAACCAAACAAACAAACAAAAAAGCCAGCGTGTGCCACATAGACAAACCCAATCTAGAAAAGGGAGGAGGTGGGGGTTTGTCGAAGGAACAGGGGGAGAAGGGAAAGAAAAGGAGACAGAGAGAAATAGAGAGAGCACTTTTCAAGATTGTTTCCTAGAATTTGTTCTGTGTCATTATGTTAGTGTTGAGCAATTCTAATTGATAAATGTTCAATAGGCACAAAAGTGAAATGCTTAGATATGGCTACCATTACAATGAAAATTAACATATGCTATATCTTTAAGGAATTTTATAAACAAGTTATAAATAATGAAACAGCTGGTTACTAAAGATATTTGCAAGAGTTCACTCTGTAAGGGGAGGGGGGCGGGGAGAAGAAAGCTTACTAACAACAGCTCTGTCACTGCGGCATCCATGAAACTGGATGTTATTAGAAATCTGGTAAATTTAGTCAGATGTGGTGGTACCTGCCTATAATCTAACCACTTGAGAATTGGAGGCAGGGCAGTCAAGAGTCCAGTCATCTTTAGCTACAAAGTGAATTCAAGGCCAACCTGAGGTATAAAGAAACCTGTCTCACAAGCAAGCAAGCAAGTTCCCTAGGATCTGGGTAGGTAGGTTAGTTGGAAGACTGCTCACTCATATGCATGAAGCCCTGGATTTGATTTCCATTGCCTCATAAACTGGGTATGGTGTAGCACATGGCCTGTAATTGCAGCACTTGGAAGACAGAGACAGAAGTATAAGAATTTTAAAGTCACTCCGAGTTACACTAACAAGTCTGAGAGGTCAGCCTGGGCTATATGAGACCATGTCTCAAAAATGTTAAAAAGTGCTCTGACCTTCTGTGCTTGTTAGTGTTTATCAGCTTGATTCAAGCCAGAGTCATCTGCGAAGTGGGAATCTCAACAGAGAAAATGCCAGCCCTGACGTGGTGACACAGGCCTTTAATCCCAGGACTTTGGAGGCAGAGGCAGATGAATCTTGGTGAGTTCAAGGCCAGCCTGGTCTACAGAGAGAGTTCTGGACAGCCAGGGCTGTACAGAGAAATCCTGTTTCAAAAAGAAAAAAGAAAAAGAAAAACAAAGAAAAGAAAATGCCTCCGTCAGATTATCCAGTGGGTAAGTCTGTGGGTAGAAGTGTCTTGATGAACAGCTGATTTCAGGGGTCCAGCTCACTGTAGGCAGTAAGCAGCCCTCCTCCTCCATGGCCTCTGTCATCGTTCTGGCCTCTGCTCCTGCTTGAATTCCCTTCATGATGGATTAGTGAGCTATGAGGTGAGGTAAAGCTTTTCCTCCTCAAGCTGCTTTTGGTCATGGTGTTTCTCACAGCAACACAAAGGGAAGTAGGAGAACAGCTTCTGTTTGGCATGCTCTACACCCAAGGGCTGGCAAAGAGTTTGCTCAGGACTTCAAACCAGTGTATTTCCACAGTGCAGCTGTTGGTGCTTCTCAGGACAGGTGAGGTCCTTCAGGTATGAGAATAAAAAAAGGTAAAGAATGATGGGAAACATTTCATTCACAAAAGTATTTTCCCTTCTTCCTCTTATTAGAGGTTCTCGTTCCTTTTCTTTTCTTCCCTCCTTTTTTCTCCTGTTTTTTTTTTTCTTCCCCACACCCTGTCTGTGTAGTCTAGTTGGTTTGAAACTACTACGTAGTTGAAGATGACCTTGGACGTCTGATCATCTTGCCTCTACCCACAAGTGCCAGGATTACAGGCATGTGCCACTACGATAGAGACTTTCCCTCATGGAGTTAAAAGTCCTTTAGTATGTTTGTTACTAGTAGTTGCAGTCTGCATGGGTGTTTCCAGGGTCTTAGTATCTTATTCAAAGAAGTGAAAGTGGATACAAAAAAGGAGGCTAGGAAAGGATTTTATTCGTAAGAAAATGGAAAAGTACAGGGCGTATATGCTCCATGAGAGCAGTGAGCTGTCTGAACCTTAGGGGCCCTGGTTATTTCCTGGGGCATCCCTTGGTAGGTCCAAGATGAGGAAGTGGCGTTTGTCTTGATTGACAGGCTTGCATTGCATAAGCCTTTGTTGGCTGTGCATGTCTTTTCTCATGATGCATTTGATTGTAATCTTATACATGCCCAATCATGCATTGACATGATTTTAGGTAATTTTCCCTAAAAGTTCACTCAGGGAACATAGTTTGCCTAACTGTGCATGTACTTGAAACCAGTCTAAGCTGTTTTGCCATTGCCTCTAGTTCCAATGTTTGTTCTTGAATGTATTTGACCACAAAAAGAGTTACTAAGATTACCAAGGAGCTGTGATGATTGTATTAATTGTCAATATGACAGAATCTAAAATTATCTGGGAGATGGACCCCTGTGTTTGCTTATGGGGGGGTTGTCTTGATTATGTTAATTAATGTAGAAGGATGAATATAGATCACGGGCAGATATTCTCTCATCATGGGACCCAGGATTGTATAAAATTGTGAAACAGAGTTGAACACTTAGCAAGCAGACTCATGTTTTTTAATAAAATATGTGATTTAAACATTTCTTTATCTTATATGTATTAGTGTTTGGGTTGCACGGAGACCAATTGCAGGCCTGGTGCCTGTGGAGACCAGAAGAGGATGTTGGATTTCCTGGAACTGGAATTCCAAAGAGTTCTAAACTGTCATGTGTTTGCTGAAATTGAACTCCACTCCTCTGGAAAAGTAACCAGTGCTATTTATTTATTAGTTAATTAATTAATTAACTTTATATCCCAACTGCAGTTTTCCCTCCCTCCTCTCTTCCTACTCCTTTCTCTACCCCCCTTCCTTTTCTCTTCAGAAAAGGTGAGATCTCCATGATTTTCAACCAGCCTTGGCTCATCAGGTTGCACTAAGACTAGCAGCTCAGTAAAGGGAAAGAGTCTTGAAGGCAGGCAGTGGAGTCAGAGACAGCCCCTGCTCCCACTGTTAGGAGCCCCACATGAAGACCAAGCCACACAACTGTTACATGTGCAGAGGGGCTAGCTCAGGTCCACTCAACTACCTATCCCCATAAATGTAATTTCCTAAATTTCATTTTCTGTGTATGGTGTTTTGCTACTATGTATATCTGTACACCACATGTGTGCAGTTGTGAAGGCCAGAAAAGGGCATTGGATCCCCTGGAGCTAGAGCTACAGAGGTTTTAGAGCTGCCTTACGGGTGCTGGGAATCCAACCTGGGTCCTCTGGAAGAGTAATAAGTGTTCTAAACTACCAAATCATCTCTCCCAGACCCAAGCATATGTTTTTAGTGTTGGATGTCTGTAGCCCTGTTCTTGTTTGCTACTAAAGTACACTTGACTATATACATGCATATTTTAATAACAGCCATTATAAGTCTGGAGGTGGTGGCTCACACCTGTAATCCTATCATTTAGGAGGCTGAAGCAAAAAGATTCCTGCAAGTTGGAGGCCAGACCATCTTAAAAAAAAAAAAAAACTAACGAAAGCCAGGTGTGTTAGTCAGGTTTCTCTAAAGAGGCAGAAATGAGAGAATGAACAGAGGCAGAGTTGAAGTGGAGATTTCTGGTTTCCTTGGAAACTCAGTTATGTCATATGATGTTTTGCTGGGGCAGACAGATGAAAGAATGTTTTGCTGAAGCAGATACGTGAGAGGATGTGTAATGTTTAGAAAGTATATAAAAATGACCCAACAGATGGCAGGAAGAGACTCTGGCGTTGGTTTGCCTTGACCTATGTAGCAAACCTTCGCCAAAAAACCTCTCATGATATTCTGGTGGCTTCTTGTTACTTCTGTGAACTTTGGCCAATTGGCAGAGCCTTGTGGTTTCTTCTTTTTTTTAAATTTACATTTCAAATGTTGTCCCCTTTCCTGGTCTCCCCTGCATGAACTCTACATCCTATCCCCTATCCCCTTTGCCTTTAAGAGGGTGCTCCCCCACCCACCCACCTACTCCTGCCTCACCATTATAGCATTCCCCTTCTCTAGGGCATCAAGCCTCCACAGGCCCAAGCGTCTCCCCTCCCACTGATGCCAGATAAGGCCATCCTCTGCTACACATGTGGCCGGAGCCATGGACGAGCCCATATATATTTTTTGGTTGGTGGTTTAGTCCTTGGGAGCTCTGGATGTTCTGGTTAGTTGATATTATTGTTCTGCCTATGGGGTTGCAATCCCCTTCAGCTCCTTCAGTCCTTCCCCTAACTCTTCCATTGGGGTCTCGGGACTCAGTCCTATGGTTGGCTTTGAGTATCTGCATTTGTCTTAGTCAGGTGCTGACAGAGCCTCTCAGAGGACAGCCGTACCAGACTCTTGTCTGCAAGCACATCTTGGCATCAACAATAGTGTAGGCGTTTGGTGTCTGTGCATGGGATTGATCCCAAGGTGGGGCAATCTCTAGATGACTTTTCCTTTAGTCTCTCCATTTTTTGTCCCTGCATTGGTTCATATTTAAGTGGATCTTCCTGCTTCATATAATCTGATTAAGAAAAATCCTTCATGAGTGTCTAGCAGTTTGCGTTTTAGTTGATTCCAGATGTAGTCAAGTGGACAATAAAGATTAGCCATCAGAAATCTACCCCTTGTCAACAAGAATATAATCACATCTTTTTAATGTTGTGATTAATTTCCATATGAAAACAATAACCAATTTGTAATTCCAAATAACACTGATATAACTATCCTACATATAACCACAAACACATCATTAATTTTCAAATGTTACAAAGTACCTTGAGAAATTCTTAGTCTTCTAAATATAATATATATAATAATACAGATTTTCAACACAACCTCTAATATATCTCAATTGATATTATATTACATGATAATAGAGAAAAGAAAACACAAATATCTGCTTAATACACACACACACACACACACACACACACACACACAAATATTTTCTTTTTTTTTTTTTTTTTTTTTGGTTTTTCAAGACAGGGTTTCTCTGTATAGCCCTGGCTGTCCTGGAGCTCACTTTGTAGACCAGGCTGGCCTCGAACTCAGAAATCCGCCTGCCCCTGCCTCCCAAGTGCTGGGATTAAAGGCATGTGCCACCACTGCCCGGCCACAAATATTTTCTTAATGGAATGTTATAGAAATACTTGTGTCAATTACAATCCTTGCTTCTGCAACAGGTCATGTGACCTCAGCTGATATTTATAGCTACTTTCCTCTACTCTTTATTCTGTATTTCCTCCACCCTCAGGAAAAAAACCTTAGCAGGTTCTAGGTCTTTACCTGAAAGACTGATACATATCTTTACCCCTGGAGTGTCTTGGCCCTTTGTCATCCTGCCTGGATTGGGTTATTCTAGTTTCCAATTGATTTTAACCACAGGACATGGTAACACCAAGAGACACCCTAAAGGAGGATCTCCTGCACTATAATCTTCCTTACCTCCATTGTGAGGAAGCAATCCAATTTCCCCTAGGTATTTTGGATCAATCACCCATCCTAACGCTGTCATTCCTTTCTTAGCTGTTTGGCTTAAGGGTATCAGAAGCTGTGTCTAGGAGGAACTCTGAGCTTCCAGATCAACGGAATGTTTGCTTGTCTCCAGGCAGGAACACTTCTCTGGAACCAGAACTTCTAGGCCAGTATCATTTAAGGTTGAGAAAACAGGAAGCAGAAAATTCCCTAATGAGTTACTAGGGGTAAGAGTGAGTGGAACCATTCCCATCTCTCTCTCTCTCTCTTGATTCCTGGGCCTGTGAATGCTGGCTATAAGAGAAACCTCACTGTGTATTGGATGTTGATTCAAGGCATACACTGCCTCCTGAAGAACCCTGCCCCAGCACTCCAGGATACTGCCAACTAATTAGCATTGTAATCATGTCTTCTAAAGGTTGCCCTAATTGTTAGTGCAACTGTGTTTTCCAAAGGCCATTACACCATTCTAACAAGTCAGCCATTTCAGGATGGTGGGGAATATGATAAGACAAATGGACTACATGAGCATAGGCCCACTGCCCCGTATCTCTGGCCGTGAAGTGAGTTCCATGGTCAGCAGTGCTGTGAGGAATACCATGGCTGTGGATAAGGCATTCTACAAGGACATGGATGATGTTGGTCTAGCAGAAGCATTACATGTAGGAACAGCAAATTCATAACTAGAATAAGTATCTATTCCAGTAAGGAAAAGGTATTGACCTCCCATAAAGGAGAGCTATCCAATGTCCACCGACCAAGTAGGTTACCCAGGGGAACAGCTCCTTATCAGAGGCTAAGTGTTAGCCTTTGCTGCTGGCAGGTTTGACACTTAGTGGCAACTGTAGCCAGGTCAGCTTTAGCGAGAGCAAACCCATATTGTTGAGCTCATAACTTCCTTCTCTCCCATGGTGGCCATTTTGTTCATGAGTACTGTAAGAAAGACACGACTCCTGTATCAGTAGTAGGCTCTGAGAACTGTCAGAGACAGAGACTGTGTAGGCAGCTCCAAGGAGACACTTATCAGAAAAGATGACGGGAGGAGTGGTCAGAGCAGGTGGAAGAGACACAGCTGAAGAGGCAGACTCTAGAATTTGGAATCAAATATGGTGATTGGAAGAAGCAGCCAGCAGAAACAAATGATCCATACCTTAGGAGAGTCCAGTCAGCAGCTTGGTTCAGCTAGGAGATGCTGGGCCATTTAGAATGAGGTCCATTTGTGCACCTACTGCGTAGTGCTACCAGATATATTCAAGGGGGCACTGTAAAGACATTGCCCATATGACCAGTCCATACTATTGTTAAGGTTTTAATTGTAGATATGAGAGACCAGCCAGAGACATCTGGAAGAGTCCAATGCAGAGAGAAAAAGTAGTAGACTGAATATGGCCAAAGGACTAGACATGGCTGGGGTTATCTGTGAGAGAATGAAGAAGAATAGTGAACAGAGAACGCATAGAATGGCAGGGGTGGTGGGGAAACCTTGTCATTATAAAGAGAACTAATGGGGGTATCTGGGAGGCAGGAAGCCTGGGCGGATGAGAACGCCTAGGGTGCTAATGTGCTAGTGTGGACTATGAATTATATAATAGGTACTTGGGATACTGAAGGAGCCTGGAGGCCAGCATGTGCCTCTCGATGCAACTACAGGCATAGCTAATGGAGCCATAAGTCCCTTCTGCCAGAGGTAAGCAAAATGACTTCTTCTGGCAGATGGGAACTGGTTTCACAAGTTCCAGAGGCTTTTATCTCCTAGAAATCCTCCTGTAGTCCAGGGTGAGCTCATTTCTGGGAATTTGGACTGCTGTCTGGGGTTTGGGGAGTTGGACACTGACAGGACCGGCTGGGGAAAGAGGCTGACTGTCACAGGATGGGTCAGCCTAGCTACTTGATTATTGAACTCCTCAGCTGAAGTCACCTTTTGATGAGCATTTACACGGGACACAGTTATTAGGGTGTGGTGGCCTATGTCTTTAATCCCAGCACTTGGGAGGCAAAGGCTGGTGGATCTCTGAATTCCAGGACAGCCTGGTCTACAGAGCAAGTTCCAGGACAGTCAGGGCTACACAGAGAAACCTGTCTCAAAGAAAAGAAAATTCATGAGATACAATTATCATCACATTTTTTTTCTCCAAATTTGGAGAGTGCTATCCAAATACTTCTTCTCAAATACTACTTCTCCTCAGTTTTTCTTTCAGTTATGCTTTCCACACTCCTATCTAGCTGCTCATTGCTACAGCCCACTATTCAGTAAACAATGGCACATCTGGCCACTACTCCTTAACTGGGTTCAGGGTGGAAACTGAGAAAACCCACTTCAAATACAGAGGCTTAAAAATGAAAGCAGCCGGGAGTGGTGGCACACGCCTTTAATCCCAGCACTTGGGAGGCAGAGGCAG
>JADRCD010221892.1:0-25636 GCA_019843815.1 Montemys delectorum | reverse complement strand
TGTGTGTGTGTGTGTGTGGCGTGTGTGTGGTGTAGAGCATGTACGTGTTTGGGCACCTGTATATGTGTACGTGGGAGATGTGGAGGATGTGTATCTGCTGTGGAGCATCTATGTGAATGGCAGAACAAGAATATGTTTGGGTTATGTATGCAGGCACCTGTGTGAGTGCATGGGAAGAGGATGACGGTCTTCCTCAGTCATCTTCTACCAGATATATATTAAATTACAGTTAATTGGTGTGTGGGAGCACATGTGTCATGTATATATAGGTCATAAGATAATTTGAAGGGGCTGGTTCTCTCTGTCCACTATATGAGACTCAGGTGGCATGAACTGAGCTGTGGCTAAGCATCTTAGTTGTCCCTAGCTTTTTTTAGGAAGGTCTCTCACTGAACCAGAAGTACCCCTCCACTCCTAAATGCTGGGGTACTGCCACAGACCGTCATGCCTAGTTTTTCCGGGCAGGTGCTGAGACTTTGAAATCAGAACCTCACAAACTCGCAGAGTTAAGTGCTCCTAACCACTAAGCCACCTCCCTGGCCCCCATGTTTTTGTTATGAAAACCAAAAGACCTTAGGGCTAAGGTTACATTTCATCACTAAAGCCCTTGTCTGAGAGGCACAAGTCGGGGACCAATCTTCAACCACAAAACAAGACAAAATATTGTTTAAGACTATATTGAGATGGGGTCTCACTATGTAATTCTAAGTGGCCTATAACTTACTATATAAACCAGCCCGGCACTGTAACTCCTGGTGTAATACCGTGTCCAGCTTTCTTTTTTTCTTTTTTAAAGATTTATTTATTTATTTATTTATTTTTGGTTTTTCGAGACAGGGTTTCTCTGTGTAGCCCTGGCTGTCCTGGAGCTCACTCTGTAGACCAGGCTGGCCTTGAACTCATAAATCCGCCTGCCTCTGCCTCCCAAGTGCTGGGATTAAAGGCGTGCACCACCACCACCTCATGTCCAGCTTTTAAAGTCTTCAGTTTTACTACCATCATTCCATGGTATATAAATATCCAATTGATGTTTATTTGGATTGTCTTCTGTTCAAATATTTGTTTTATCCAGCATAGTGGTGCAGGCTTTAATAATCCCAGCACTTGGGAGGCAGAGGCAGGTGGGTCTGAGTTCAAGGCCAATTTCAGGATTGCCAGTGATACATTGAGAAACCCTGTCTTGAATAACAAACAAACAAACAAACAAACGAAACAAAAAAGGTGCAACAACTTTGATTGATAAACGTATCTGTCAGAGTGCATGCCTGTAATCCCAGTCGTGGGAGTCTAAATTGAAAGGCTGTGAATTTGGGGCACAAAAACTGTACAATTTTGACCGACATAAAGTCATAGTGAAGCCAAGGGAGGTTGTACAGGGTAATTTAAGCCCAGCATCTGGGAGTCTGAGGTGGAAGGATTACCTTTGGAGTGCAAAGACTATACAGCCCCTTTAGAAGACATAAAAGCATAATTGAGCCTATGAGATGGTTCAGTGAGTCACAGAGCTTGCTGCCTGGCCTGCAGATTTGAGTTTAACCTCCTAACAGAGTGAGCGAACTCCTATAGGACGTACTGACTTTGATCAGATTTACCCCATTTCCTTTGGTTGACCCCCTTTATTCCCCTGTTTGGGGGAAGGGGAGGGCATAGTCTCGAGCCCAAGCAGCCCTTGAGTCCTGCTAAAGCCAAGATAACCTTGAGCTCCAGACCCTCCCGCCTATCTCCCAATCTCAGTCCTTGAAACATCTTATCATCAGGGTTCCTGTAGGCAGTCTTCTTAGGGATAGTTAGGGTTTCCTCAGTCTCTACATTGGAATGCCTCAGGGTTCAGCCTTGGATCCAAGTGTTCTCACTCCTGAAACTCTAAAAATATACCAAAGCCACTCAACATATGTCACCAAATCACACTTCTCCCCAGAACCCCATGCCCCAACTTCTTTTTTTTTTTTTCTTGAGACAGGGTTTCTCTGTGTAGCCCCGGCTGTCCTGGAACTCACTCTGTAGACCAGGCTGGCCTCGAACTCAGAAATCCACCTGCCTCTGCCTCCTAAACGCTGGGATTAAAGGCCTGCGCCACCACTGCCCGGTTGCCCCAACTTCTAACAGCCTACTTTACAGTTCCTACTTGGATAAATAGCCCCAAGCCAGGGACTCCAGCCTGATCTAGAGTTCTACACCCAGCCCAATGCTACAAGTGTGGGAACCTGTCTCAAAACAAAACACAAAACCTGTCCCAAAACAAAGCCTAGTGTCTTGCACAAGACACCTTTAGGCTGGTCTAGAATTCCTGGGCTCAATCACTCCGGTCTTAGCTTCTGGAGAATAAGACATTTATATGTGGACTTGGAAATGATGGCTCTATCAATGGGAGGAAAGTAGTGTTAACTGGATTTTAAAAAGCACTTTAAAAGCAAGAGTGATCACCTAAAACTACTTAACTTTGGTCCAAGGAAGAGGAAACACTTAAAAAGGACCGATCCACCTTCCTTTTGACGGTATTAACTCCATCTTGTACTACACGTAAAACAAGGATAGGTGGGCTAGCAGCCTGGGATGGTGGCCCATGCCTACAGCACCAGTAGGTCAATTGTTAAGACTTGAGGCAAGCCTGGGCTTCAAAACAAAATCCTAAACAGCAGCAACCAAAGAGGCGAGGATACCTCCCCAAAGAGAATGATGATTGTTTTTACATCAAAAAATAAAGCCGGGCGGTGGTGGCGCACACCTTTAAGCCCAGCACTTAGGAGGCAGAGGCGGACGGATTTCTGAGTTCCAGGCCAGCCTGGTCTACAGAGTGAGTTCCAGGATAGCCAGGGCTACACAGAGAAACCCTGTCTCGAAAACAAACAAACAAACAAACAAACAAAAAAGCCTACGGCATGCCAAGTTCCCATGCCCAAGCGCCAAAGCTCAGACCAGGTCTAGGAATGTTCTGGGGTGATAACGGGATAAAAGCTGATAGCCCACAATATGTGGGCTCTGGAGACTGAGGTAAGGGCCACACCCACTCCTGCGTGCGGTTCGAGACCCTGATCCCAGTGAGGTGGTGAGCCTGGGAAGCCAGAGTCCGCCCACTCGTTGCCGCGGCCATCCACGCGCCCCTCCCCCACGGCCCCACTCACGTTTCTGCTCGGCCTCGGACAACTGGGTCGAGGTGAAGGAGAGGAAGCACTCGTTGCCCATATCCCAATCCAGCAAGCCTGGAACCTGGCCATGGAGGCTGGCCCAGAAGTCCCGGTTCTGGAATTTAGGGTCCACTTTTAAGGCTGGAGGAGACGAGCGGTGCAGGGTGCAAGAGGCGGAAAGACTCGCCCGCGTGGAAGGTGCTTCCTCAAACCGCAGGCAATCGCGAGTGGGAGCGGTCAGGAGTGCAGCGCCCCTGCAGACACTCCGGATGGCCTCAGGTTCCATCCAGCTCGCGCTCATCAGGTTTTCCTGCACCTGCGGATGTGGCTCAGCTGATAGAGTGCCTGCCTAGCAAGTTCAAAGCCTGCACCTCCTAAAACCAGATTTCGAGCCACACGCCTATAATCAGTCACACTTGGCGGAAGCACAAATTCAAACTTACCCTAAACTACACAAGCAAATCTGGGATACCAGAGACCTAGGCCCGAGGGGGTGGATCTCTGGGTGAGTGAAGTAGGGAGGAGTTTAAATGCGGGGGCGTAGTGGTGCAGGCTGCTAGGCCAGCAAAGGTTTTGTTTGTTTAAAAGGCAATTAAAAAAAAAAAAAGCTGGGTGTGGTGGCCCACTTCAGGCCTTTCTTTAATCCCAGCACTCTGAGGGCAGAGGCAGGCAGATCTCTGAGTTCAAGACCTACAGAGCTAGTTTCAGGAGGCCACACACAGAAACTGTCTCAAAAATAAATAAATAAATAAATAAATAAATAAATAAATAGAAACAAATAAATGAACAAAGAGAACAAAGAAAGATGGGATGTCTCAGAGGAGGGTCAAGGTTCATCCAGGTGACTTTCCCCCAACTGAATAAATAAGTAAAATAAATGTCATAACAAAAGAATATGAAGATACAGAAGAAACATATCCCAGACCATTCTCTACTACATTTGAGAAAAGCTCTTAAAGACACAATGACAAAAAAAAAAAAAAAAGGCGGGGCAGTGGTGGCACACGCCTTTAATCCTAGCACTTGGGAGGCAGGGGCAGGCGGATTTCTGAGTTCGAGGCCAGCCTGGTCTACAGAGTGAGTTCCAGGACAGCCAGAGATGCTCAGAGAAACCCTGTCTGGAAAAATTGTTTTATTTATTTATTATATGTAAGTACACTGTAGCTGTCTTCAGACACCCCAGAGGAGAACATCAGATCTCACTACGGATGTTTGTGAGCCACCATGTGGTTGCTGGGATTTGAACGCATGACCTTCAGAAGAGCAATCGGTGCTCTTAACTGCTGAGTCATCTCTCCAGCCCCCTTACTAACTTTTTATTCGCTTGTCCTTTTCTTTTTCTCAGTTCTGGGAATTGAAGGGCCTTGTACATGCTAGGCAGGTGCTGTCCAGTGCAACTAGACGCTCAGCCCTATATGTACATTTGATTTTTTTTGAGACAGGGTCTCAACTATGTAACCCTGGCTGGCCTGGCACTCACTATGTAGACCAGGCTGGCCTTAAACTTATAGAGGTCTGCCTGTTCTGTCTCCTAAGTGTGGGGATCATGATTTGTTTGTTTGTTTTGTTTTAATGAGAATACAAACTCAGATCCTCACGGCTGCAGAATACGATCACCCACTGATCCATCTCCCCAGGCTAATATTTCCTTTCCTTTGAACTCTCATTTAGCCCAGGTTGGAATTATACCATGTGGCTAAGATAAGTGCTTTAGGACTACTGTGGCTGTGATGAAACACCGTGACTGAAGCAAGTTGTGGAGGAAAGGATTATTTTGGCTTACATATCCAGAGTCATTGTGTCATCAAGGAACCTGGATGCAGGAGCTAATGAGAAGGCCATGCAGCTTCAACTTACTGGCTTGCTCCTCAGGGTTTTCTCAGTCTGCTTTCTGACAAAACCTAGGATCCTTAGCCTAAGGGTAGCACTACCCACAAAGGGCTAGGCCCTCCCACATCAACCACTAATTAAGAAAATCCCCTCCAGGCTTGCCTACAGTCTGTTTCTGGAGATGTTTTCTCAATCAAGCTCACTCTTCTCCGAAGACTCTAGTGCAGCTGTTCTCAACCGACTTAAGGCTTCAACCCTTCAACCCTGTCGTGGTGACCCCCCCAACCATAAAATGATTTCCATTGCTATTGGTTTTGTTTTTCTTTTTCTTTTGTTTTGTTTTTTAAGATTTGTTTTATGGGCTGGAGAGACAGGGTTTCTCTGTATAGCCCTGGCTGTTTTGGATCTCACTCTGTAGACCAGGCTGGCCTCAAGATATCTACCTGCCTCTGCCTCCTGGGTGCTGGGATTAAAGGCGTGTGCCACCACTGCCAGACTGTTTTTTGTTTTAAATTTTAAAAATTTTAGAAATTTTTATTTAATATTGGACATGGCAATGTATGTATTTAGTCCCAGAACTGAAGGCAAATATAGGCAGAACTCTGTGAGTTTGAGGCCAACATGATCTATAGATTTCTAGGCCAGCTGGGGCTACACATTGAGACTTTGTCTTTAAAAGGGGGGATGAGAGGGTGGGCAGTGGTCATGCATGCTTTTAAATCCAGCCCTTGGCAGGCAGAGGCAAGCAGATCTCGGAGTTGAAGGCCAGCCTGGTCTACAGAGTAAGTTGGAGGACAGCCAGGGCTGTTTCACAAAGATTTTGTCTAGGCTAGTGGGAAGGAAGGTGAGGCTAGAGAGATGGCTCAGAGGTCAGAAGCTAGCTCTACTGCTTTTCCAGAGGATCTGAGTTCTGATTTCCATTGCCAGCTCTTGACCACCTGTAACTTCAGTTCAAGGGGACCCAACACCTTCTGGCCTCCATGCCACCTGCACTCATGAGCACATACCATTTCTCTTCCCACTACACACATACAGGGTGTTGTATTTTATAAAAAAGAGAGAGCCAGAATATGTTTGGTAGAAGCACAGTATGGTGAGGTGGAAGGGGGTGCCTCTGTGGGTCCATGCTGGGCATCCTTCCCTCTGAGGTACCAGCCACATGAGGTATAGTATAGAATAGAGCTTATTTAGAACACGGGGAGAGGAGTTAAGGAGGGAGGAAAAACAGAGAAAGACAGAGAGAGAGGGAGAGACAGAGACAGAGAGATAGAGAGAGACAGGTGAGGTTGGCCAGGAATGCCTGGAGAGAGAGGGGGAAAGGGGGTGGGGAAAGAGAGTGAAGAGGGGGCAAACTGCCCCTTTTATAGTGAGTCAGGCATACCTGGCTGTTGCCAGGTAACTGTGGGGTGCAGCCCAGAAGGAATGCTAACACAGGGGATTCAAAATAAAATGTCTTTTAAAGTTTTGTTGTATTATTTCATTTTGTGTGTTTGTGTGAGTGTTGGTTTACATACCACATAAGCTCCTGCATCTGTGTTGGCCAGAAATGGGCAGTGGATCTCCTGAACTGGAGTTATAGTGACGTGGGTGCTGGGAACCAAACGTGGGTCCTCTGTAAGAGCAGCAAGTGACAGAGTCATCTTTCCAGCCCCCATTATTATTTGTTTGTTTGTTTAGCTGGTTTTTGTTGTTGTTGCTGTTGTTTCGGAAACAGGACTCTCTATAAAGCCCTGGCTGGCCGGAAACTATGTAGCTCTGGATAACCTGTCTCTGCCTCCTGAGAGCTGGCACTGTGTGAACTACCAGATCCAGCCTGTTTTTGTTTTGTTTTTAAAGATTTATTTCTTTTCATTTTATGTGTCCACATGTTTGCTTGCATCTATTTACCTGGGCACTTGTGTACATGCAGTACCAACAGATACCAGAAGAGGACAACATATTCCCTGGAACTGGAGTAACCAATGGTTATCACCCCCATGTAGGTGCTAGGAATTGATGAATTGATTGAACCAGGTCCTCTAGAAGAGCAGTCAGTAATCTTAGCCACTGAGCCAACCCTCCAGTCTGTTTTTGATTTTTTTTTTTTTTTTTTTTTTTTTTTTGGTTTTTCGAGACAGGGTTTCTCTGAGTAGCCCTGGCTGTCCTGGAACTCTGTAGACCAGGCTGGTCTCGAACTCAGAAATCCACCTGCCTCTGCCTCCCAAGTGCTGGGATTAAAGGCGTGTGTCATCACTGCCTGGCTCTGTTTTTGATTTTTTAAAAATAGGTTTATTATATGTGAGTGTATATGTGCACACACGATGATTGAAGCTCTCATCCCACAGTGCATGTGTGGAGTTCTGAGGACAGCTTTGTGGGTTCAGTTTTCTTCTTGCAACTTCATGTGGGTTCTGGGGATTGAACTCATGTCCTTCCATTAGCCTGACAGGAGCCTTACCTGCTGAGCTATCTCACTTCCCTTTGCATGTTTTCTGTTTTTGAGATAGGATCTCTCAGACTCAGCCATTAAAAGCTAGGCTCACAACCAAAAAATATAAGAGATAGGGTCTCTCTCTGTAGCCCAGGCTGTTCTGGAATTCACTATATAGCCTAGGCTGTCCTTGAAATTGGGCAATCTTCCTCAACTTCCTAAAAGTTGAAATGGACAAATATTTACTGAGTACCTACTGTGTCATCAGCACTGTAGACATCCAAGTAGTTGGTCTCAGGGAATTTGCAGTCTGGAGGAGGGGGCAACTGAGTCATCACACACACACACAATTGTGAGCCTGTGTGTGTAACACTGTGGGGCAGGATAGGAATTAGAGGGTGGAGGAAGGGGTTGATGAACATTAGACAGTTCCCTGGGGAGAGGCAGTGAACTATAAAAACAGGAGCAGTCACAAGGGCAGTCCAGGCTCACAGAATCCTCTGTACAAAGGCCCCGTGGCAAGAAAGAAAACAGGCTACTGAGGCACAGTGGGAAAAGCTGAGAGGAAGCCGTGTGTCTCAGCGCCAGTCCTCAGATCACCTTACAGACTGGGGTAAAGATCACTGCTTTCCATCAGGAAGACATCTTGGGGAGGACAAAAACGAAGGAGGTAGGCCAGGGAGATGTCTCAGTGGATAACTGGGTGGTGAAATCCCAAAACCCACGTCTGATCCCTGGAACCCATGTGGAAGGAGTGTATGGACTCCCCAAAAGTTGTCCTTAATGTATTCAACATACTGTATGCACATGCACACTTGAGAAATAAAACTGTTAGTTGGGTGATGCAACGCCAGGCAGATCTCTTTGAGTTTGAAGCCAACCTGGTCTGGTCTACAGAGTTCTAGGACAACCAGAGCTACACAGAGAAATCCTGTCTCAGAAAACAAAAACAAGCAAACAAATAAATAAAACTTTAATAGAACAAAACTAAATTTTAAAAATGGACGAGGGTGACATTCCTGCCAGTTTACCAGTGTACTACGTTTGTCCCCACTCCTGCCAGGGAGCTTCCATCCACCTCAGCTCTTGGGTCTAGCACCATTTAGCATGTTCTTTACCCAGGCTCCAGGGCCTGCCCTGTTTGTGTTTTCTCTAGTACTTCTCTAAGCTCTGTCGGCTTCCCTGGCACACCCCCATGTGTTGATCCAGCTTCTACTGGCTGCCCAACTCAGAGTCCTGCTTGGGTCGTCTATTGAGTGCAGGATGTAAAGCCCACACCCTAGGTCTAGGGCTTGGAACGCTGTCATTGTCTCTGCCCCTGCTTGCCTGCCTTCTGGGAAAAGTCACCCTTGGGGTTTGGAGCTAGAGAGAATGGCATGCATGTGTCATTGACATTGATAACTTTAGATATGTGTATAAAGGAACCCACCTATGGGTGACTCACATAGACACGGTTGGGTCAGCCTTTATTGTGAGAATTAAATACAGTTAAGAGATAAATCAGGCCGGGCGGTGGTGGTACACACCATTAATCCCAGCACTAGAGAGGCAGAGGCAGGCGAATTTCTGAATTCGAGGCCAGCCTGGACTACAGAGTGAGTTCCAGGACAGCCAGGGCTACACAGAGAAACCCTGGGGGCGGGGAAGGAGGGAGATAAATCAGCCTTAGCGGGATTGCAGTAGGGGGCTGGCAGGGAGTGCTGCAAGGTGAGACATGGAGCAGGGGCACTGTCAGGAATGGACTCGGTGGAGGGGGCAGGGAGAGGGAAGAGAAGCCACTGAAAAGCCTGTGACTGCAGCCTGGCAGGAGGCAGCCTGGCCTTCTTGGAGATGCCTGGGAAGCAGGAGAGCCCTCCTCATTTGCGGGTGCCCAGTGCCAGGGCAACGATAAGACCCACGACCAACAGGAACATGGCCACAGACAGCAGCACTGTGATGACCACCATGCCTCCTGTCCGGGCCATTCCTAACCCGATAGACTCCATGTTTTTTCCTGTCAGAAGAAGATGGGAAAACCTTTATGAGTTGAAGGGGTTCCTAGCCACCCTGTGGTTCACAGCTTAGCCCAGCCGTTCAAGTAGCCACCAGCATCAGTTCAACTAGTTCTCCAGCCAACCAGTCAAGCAAACATGGACCCTCCCTCACGGCAACACTTAGGAGCCACCAAGGAGATCTAATAGGACATCATCCCTCTGCACAAGGAACCTTTAGTTCAGCAGATAAAGGAACAGGACAGGAGGTGGCCATACCACACACTCAGCAGGGGAGGGGAGAGGAGGAGAGGAGAGGAGAGGAGAGGAGAGAGACAGATCCGAAAAACAGTTTAGCTAACTTGCTCTAGAGGAATAAAGTCAGAGCTCAGGGAAGTGTGTAGACACTGAGGCGTGAGAGGTAGGCATTTTAACTTACGAGGAAGCGTGGACATGGGAGTCTCTGGACTGGACTCGGTGGACGTCCCCTTCTGTACTCGGTAGGATATGCTTTAGAGGTGGGAGTTGAGAGAAAACAGAGATCCTCAGTACGTATCTGGCACTTGGGAAGAGAGGTTCCAGCCTCTACTTTCTAGCTATGTCTCCCATCTGGGCCCTCCTGGGGTGGAGGTTCACATTTCATATCCTTAGCTGCACCCTCTCTAACCCATGCTTACGGGCAGTTCCCCACCCTCACCGGACCTCCGCTTCCCTTTCTGTGTCCCACCTCCACAGGTGTCCATCGGTACCTACTAGTATTTGGTTCCTGGTGTTAGGTTTGTCACCTGATATGCGCTGAGCCTTGTGACGGTGAAACCAGCCCCACTGTCCACCACGCTCACAAGCTCTCTGCGCCCACGGCATGGAGGCACCACAAAGCCCGACTTAACCACTGATGGGAAATAGGAGTGAAAGGCAAGTTCAGATTTCTAGCAGTCCACTCTTGTAGAATGGGCAGCTCTTGGGTATCGTCAAGAGGGGTTAAGATGAGGAGAATAGCGGGGCAGTGGTGGCACACGCCTTTAATCCCAGCACTTGGGAGGCAGAGACAGGAGGATTTCTGAGTTCCAGGCCAGCCTGGTCTACAGAGTGAATTCCAGGACAGCCGGGGCTACACAGAGAAACCCTGTCTCGAAAAACAAACAAACAAAAAACAAAACAAAACAAAATAAAAGATGAGGAGAATAAATGGGTACAAGGGAGGCCTACCTTTGCTGTCATTGGCTCTCCGGACCATCAGTGTGGCATTACCCCCAGTGAGGTGACATGGGGGCAAGGCAACTAGCAGGCTTTCTGTTAGCGCCGGAGACAGCAGACCAGAAAGGCTTGAGATGTTGAAGTCTGTTAGGAAGCCAAGAGGGAACTCAGAAGGAGTTAGCCCCCTCTTAACTCAGAGCTGGCGGGATAGGTGGGTGAGTGGGTGATCATTGCTAAGGGTGCAGAGACAGAACAGGACTGTGTGGGTCTGACCACCAGATGGCAGGCTTGAGCTGCAGATGGAGGGGACGCCGCGCTGCTTGGGAGCCAGACTAGACCTTGGCACCCAGTTGGTCCACGGTCTCGCCCAACCCACACAAACCTTGGACCCCTCCCCATATTTCTCTACTCTTGGATCTGGAAGAAGCCCAGGAATTTGTCACCTGATCCCCACCACCAGTAACTCTCAACTCCAACCAGCTAGATAGACCAACACCGTCTTGTTGAGAGCCCTGGGAGAGACAATGCTCCCTGTCTAGAGCTCTGAAATCCTCCTTGCTCCCACCAGAAATAGAGACCTGCAGCCCCTGGAGCCAGGACAGCCAGCAGAATCAGAATCAGGGTCCAGGTCTGGACAGGCGGTGTGGATGCCATATTGCGTTGGGAACTGGATCCTGGAACAGGTGCTGGCAGGCTGGGGCTTCCTGGGGCCAATGAGGCCCTGCCCCAGGGTGGCTGATTTTGTCTTAGTGTGGGAGGGGCTGCTGGGAATCCAGTCCAACTTGCCCCTTGGGCACTGTAGCCTCAGGGAGGGCCCCCAGACAGGTTTTTCAGGCTGGGGAGCTGGCCCTCAGGCCTAAAGGGGGATGTTCTAGTCAGGTCCTGTCAGCTTAGCTAGCTGCAGGGGAGTATGACTCTTTTTGGAACTCCCATGTCTGAGATACAGGGTTCCTCTGTATGAGTGTCTGTGTCCTGGACTGTAGAGGCTGTTCTCCCCAAGGAGGTAGGAGTTTTCCTAGGAGGGCTATGAGCTCTAAAATTACGCTAGTATGTAGGAAAAGCGCCAAGGGTTAAAAGGGCTTTGGTTAGTAAGTATGGGAGAGGAAGACGTTGGTTGGGGATAGCAGAGCCAGGGATCCAATTGTGATACTATCTGAGGCCCAAGAAACTGAGGCTCTGGGAGAAGCTGAGGTTGGCAGTGCGAGCCTTCAGCTTTCCCCAGAGGGTGAAGAAAAGGGGTCAGGGAAGGCTTCCAGGTAAACACCGGGTCAGTCCAGCAAGGAGAGTGGGCGGTGGGGTAGATACATACAAACAGACTCAGCGAGCATTTGTTCAGGGGTAGAGAGTAAAGAAGAAAACCCTCAGGAAACAGGAGACCAGAGGATCCTGAGTTCAAGGCTTATTTTGTCTTGAGGGGCTTGTTGTTGCTATTTTTTTGTTTGTTGTTTTTGCCAGGCTGGGCTACACAGTGAGTTCCAGGCCAGCCTGGGCTATACAGGGAGCCCTGTCTTAAAACCAGTCAAGCAAAGCGCAGTGGTGTACATTTTGTTTTTGTTTTGTTTTCTCGAGACAGGGTTTCTCTGGGTAGCTCTGGCTGTCCTGGAACTCACTCTATAGACCAGGCTGGCCTCGAACTCAGAAATCCACCTGCCTCTGCCTCCCAAGTGCTGGGATTAAAGGCGTGTGCCACCACTGCCCAGCAGTGGTGTACACTGTTAATTCCAGCACTCAAAAGACAGGGTGGGAGGATCTCTGTGAATTTGTGACCAGCCTGGTCTACAGAGGAGTTCCAGGCCAGTCAGGACTATGTTGAGAGATCCTGTCTCAAAAAACGAACAACAATCAACAGCTCTTGGACAGCACTCTGTATAGCCCTGGCTGTCCTGGATCTTATTCTGTAGACCAGGCTGCCTTGAACTCAGAAATCCACCTGCCTCTGCCTCCCAAGTGCTGGGATTAAAGGTGTGTGCCACCACCGCCAGGCAATGGCTCTGCTTTTTATAGATGCGGGACCTGAGACGCAGGTTGTCACTGCAAAGCTGCTGCAGGGGTGTGGGCGGTTCATACTGGTGAACTCCCCAGGCCTGAGCTCAGACGGTCAGAGTCTTCTCCAAGAACCACCTGTTTTCCCCAATTCCAGAGAAAGGTCCTAGTGGAAAAATGGGGGCCACTGAAGGGCTGATGGGGTTCTGTCCTTTCCCCCATGGTGGATGGAAGACGAGACAGAACTTGCGGGCTCTGGCGGGGAGCAGGAGGAGCTCTCACCAGAGTGTCTCCAAATTTACTGTGCAGTGGGCGGTCAGGAAACCGGCTCAGCTGCAGCTTATGATTCAGTGGGTCTGAGGTAAAACATGAAACTTAATTTCTTTCAAAAATTAAAAATTACAATTACTATTTTGTGTATGTATGTGTGCCACAGTATATATGTGGAGGTCAGAGGACAAGTTTTGGGAACTAGCTCTCTCCTTTCTGTGGCTTCTGGGGATCAAAATATCAGGCTTGGTGGCAAGAATTTTTACCTGTTGAGCCATTTCACGGTTTCGTAAAACTTCCTAAGGCATTTACAGGTAATGCAGAGACACAGACTCACATTTGGAGTTAGCAGATGCTGTATTGGTGTATACACTCATACACACACACATTCATCCACAGACACACACATACTCATACACAGGCATACACTCATATACAGAGAGACACATATACACACAGCCACACACACACACACACACACACACAAATGCAAAGCAGGACAGAGGTTTTTCTCAAGCTGCTAGGACAGGCTGCCTTTGGGTGGAGAACTGGAACTGATTTCTGTTTTTCTGGCTCCTTGGCTTTTGTCCCCTTTAGATGAGATCTTATCCTCACTTTACACACAGGAAGATCACACATGAGGGAGAACTGATGGTGGGGAAGAGGGCTACATGGTGTAGTGTCAGGGTCAGGAGATCTTCCTGGCAACTCTCAAACCTCAACATAGCACAGTGTTTACATAGGGTTTAGGAGCTGTCTCTTCCCATTTGGTTTAAGGAGGAATCAAGGAGAGGATTGGTTTACTGCAGAACAGACTGGATAGGTCCACTCCTAAGCCCCATTTGAAATTAGAAGTGAGAGTGGGATAGGAAAGAGCAGATCTCTGGTCACATTTTTAAAGGGATATAAGGGTCCTGTGCCTTTAAGCCCTCCCATCTCCCTCCAACACCCCCCTCCACCTTCCCCACCCTAACCCTCCCCAGGTTTCTGGAGGAGCAGAGTTTCGTCTTCTCCCTGCCCTGCCGAGCTGCTCACTGGCTGCTCTGGAGGCTGTGCTTTGCGGTCTCCATGGAAACCATTAGTTGCTAAGCAACTGGAGCATCATCTGTGCTGAGCTCTCGCATCTAATTATCCCATCACACAGGCTGAGAAGGGTTTGGGGAGCTGAGAGGAGGGGGAGGCCCAGCACAGGAGCAAGAGGATAACTCTTTGAGCTGAGCGGCTTCACTGACAGTGCTGAGATCATTTAAAGCCACAGCACCCCGTTCCTCTGGAGGATTTCCCAATGGCCAAGTAAGGGAACCAGGGCCAAATATCTGGAGTCTCTCCCCTAAACCCTGTCTTCTCTGCTGTCCTTTCCTTGATTCTTGAATCTAAACTCCCTCGAGTTGCCCCTCCTTCCCCCTTACAGATATGTTTCTCAAGCCAACAGACATTTGCTGAGTACCAGGGATGCCCCTGCAGTAAACCAAGCAGTAAAGCTATAAAAGTAGGATAAGTTCTTGCCCCTGAGGCTCTTCACTTTCCTCTTCTGCTCAGTCAGCTCTCAAAACAGACCTCCTCTTCTAGGACTGCAGTCCTTTTGTCCCTTTCTTGAACGGCAGTAGTTCTGCAGCCTGAAGAATTGGGATCAGAACCCAGGTTTGCCTGATATGACCACAGTCCAACTTCAATAGGCCACTCCTCTGCCTCCCTCCCAGTCAACTAGAAAAATATGTCTGTCTCCTGGGGCATGCCAGACACTGATGGTGGCCATTGTAGTCCTAGTGGTGAATGTATAACTTTGGGTAAGCCACGTTGAACCTCTTTTTTTTTTCAACTTGAAAATGAGAATGTTTGTTTCTCTCAAACTCAGGTCTAGCAAGATATGACAAGTGTAAAAATGACTTAGGGCGCCAGGCAGTGGTGGCGCACACCTTTAGTCCCAGCACTTGGGGAGGCAGAGGCAAGTGGATTTCTGAGTTCAAGGCCAGCCTGGTCTACAGAGTGAGTTCCAGGACAGGCAGGGCTACACAGAGAAACTCTATCTCAATAAAAAGATTTAGGGCAAAGATGCAGAAAGGGGGTTTGAGACCCAAGATCCAGGAACACAGTGGACACCCTGAGGGCTTGGGCCTGGAGGCCAGAAGTGATGCTCACCAAATGCTGGTTTGTTGGAAATGTTAGGACCATTCCTCAGAGATCTGAGGCTGGAAGGAACGATGGCCAAAAGGAAAATGTTGCGGAAATTTTTAAACCCAATTTACCAAATCAATCAATTCACAACTCAATTAATTGGTACACATGCTACTCGCCTAGATTGGGCAGATCTACCACTACATTACTCTATTCCCATCTATTAGATCCCATATGACTTACAATTTCTTCAAGCCACATGCTTCAGCCCCATTCTCCTTCCCCAATCTCTCCTCTCCCCTTCTCCCCCAAACTTTTCAGCTCCACCTTCCCTCCTGCTGCCCAATCATCAGCCTTAGCCTTTATTTGAAAAGTTAAGGTGGGGAGAAGGCTCACAAGGCAAAAGTACTGCTCCTGGCCTGCAGTAGTTTCAGGAGAGGAGAATTAGCATCAAGATACAAGACCAGGGCTATCCAGAACAGGAAAACTCCATTATTCAGGCTTGGAGGAAACCAGAGTACTCTCTTTTTAAAGGCCAAAATAACCATTTACCCCAAACAGTTCAGCTTTTGACCTTTGCTAAGTTATCTCCCTTGTTTCTTCAAGTTGTAGTTCCCACTTCAAGTGGACTTTTTTTTTTTTCTTATTTAATGTTATGAGTGTTTTTCCTGAGTGTATGTGTGTCTGTGCACCATTTCTGGGCTGGTGCACTTGGAAATCAGATTCCAGGGAACTGGGGTTATAAATAGTTGTGAGCTGCCATGTGGGTGCTGGGAACTGAACCCGGGGTCTCTGTGAGAGCAACAAGTGCTTTAAACTGCAGAGATGTCTCTCCAGCCACTATAGTTTCCACTTCTATAGACGTGAAATAAAGCCCATCTCGTGGGAATATGGTGACTATCAGTCTAGCTAATTTATTTAAAGGTACCTAGAAAAGTATCTGGTTCAATAAATACTGATTTAAGTAATCCATCTCGTTCTTCCCTTCCCCTCTTTTAAGATTGTAATTGTTAGCATCCAAAGCCTGTGGTGACTCATGGGCGGGTCTCAGAGACCTGTTGCCGAGCAACGGCCACCATATTCCCAGAATCCATTGGAATCGCCTCCAACCTTTACCTAGCTACACGTCAGCAGTCATATAAATACAAGGAACGGTCCTTTCTCGCTCTCTCTCTCCCTCCTCTCTCTTTCCGCGCTACTGCCCCCTCTCTCCCTCTCAATTAAACCTCTTACGTGGAACTGCTTGGGCCTAGTGTGTGGTGCTTTCTGACGAGGTCGCCGCTGATTCCCATCAGTAATGGTTTGTCTATGCTCAGCCCAGGAAGTGGCACTATAAGGAGGTGTGGCCCTGTTGGAGTAGAAGTGTCACTGTGAGTGTGGGCTTTAAGACCCTCATCCTAGCTGCGTGGAAGCCAATATTCTTCCACTATCAGCCTTCAGATGAAGATGTGGAACTCTCAGCTCCTCCTGCACCATACCTGCCTAGATGCTGCAGTGTCTTCCCACCTTGATGATAATGGACTGAACCTCTGAACCTGTAAGCCAGCCCCAATGAAATGTTGCCCTTATAAGAGTTGCCTTGGTCATGGTGTCTGTCACAGCCTTTTATTTTTTATATGTGAGTGCACTGTAGCTGTCCTCAGACACACCAGAAGAGGGCATCAGATCCCATTATAGAATGGTTGTGAGCCACCATGTGGTTGCTGGGAATTGAACTCAGTGCTCTTAGCCACTGAGCCATCTCTCCAGCCCCTTATCCTCCCCTTTTTATTAGTCCTCACTGCAGATGAGGAATGAAGGTACAGAGGTGATCCATGCCATCCCAAGGTCACAGAGCAAACAGGGAATACAGTGCCCTAAACAACTCAGCATTTGCTTTTCTAGCTTTGTCAGTGATACAGAGAGATGTTTCGGTTGGAAAAGTTTGTCCAAGGGCTTGGCCACAGGCTACCAGGCATCCAGAAGAGCTTGTCTGATTCTCTCACTTATTAAACATTGGCAGAGAAATCCCTCCCGGTGGGTACTGAGATACTGAGACAATGAGATTCAACCTCTGCTTTCAGCTGGTCTGCCTGGACTAAGTAGAGGACCATAGCCCAGAAAGAGGGGACCTTGTCACTGGGCATGGTGACACAAGTCTTTGATCCCCAGAACTCCAGAAGCAGAAGCAGGTGGATCTCAAAAGTTCGAGACCAGCATAGAGTTCTAGGACAGCCAGGTCTATACAGAGAAACCCTGTCTCAAAAACAACAAACAAACAAAAGAGGTCCGGCTCACAAGCACCTGTAATGAGATCTGACACCCTCTTCTGGTGTGTCTGAAGACAGCTACAGTGTACTCATATACATAAAATAAATAAAATTTTAAAAAAAGATATGAGGTGAGGAGACTGAGGATCGGAACTACCCAAGAGAAAAGAAAAGAAAGTATGGCCAGGTGAAAGTGTGGCCAGGAGGTGGGCACCAGAATAGAAAGCAGCAGGGTGTAGTGGTGCCCCTATCAGTGATGACTACAGAGCAGGGAGAACAATGATCTCCAGATTTATGGTTCAGATCAGGTTTGAATGGTGGGCTGGAGGAAGACTGCTCCCTGTGGAGCCTTTGAGTCCGAGGTGTCATGATTGCAGGCTTCCTCCAGGATGACCCATTATAATCCCTGTGGCCTGTCTCCTCGCATTTGCGACTGTGTGGAACCCCTTCCTGGTGTGTCAGAGTTAGTCTGCTTTGGCCAATAGGATAAATCATAGAAGTAGCCTGGTGTGCTTGAGAAGCTGAGGCAGAAGGATTGCTTGAGCCAAGAGTTTGAGGCCAGCAACCCTGGGAGGTTAAAGGGAGAATGATCAGAAGTTTGAAGCCAACCTGGTCTACCCGAGACCTTGTCTCAAAAACAAGAGACAGGTGAGCAGGTATGAGGGAGGCAGGGAAAGAAATAGAGCTCAGAAGAGCCAAGCAAGACACTGGATACCTATAATCCTAGCATTCAAGAGACTTTGGCAGGAGGACTTATAGGTCAGTGCCAGCCTGAACTATAGCGGCTCTAGGGCCAGCTTAGGGCATGTCTTAGTCAGGGTTTCTATTGCTGCAACAAAACACCATGACCAAAAATCAAATTGGAGAGAAAAGGATTTTTTTGTTTGTTTTTGTTTTTTGTTTTTTGTTTTGTTTTTCCGAGACAGGGTTTCTCTGTATAGCCCTGGCTATCCTGAAACTCACTCTGCTGGCCTCGAACTCAAAATCTGCCTGCCTCGCCGGGCAGTGGTGGCACACGCCTTTAATCCCAGCTCTTGAGAGGCAGAGGCAGGCGGATTTCTGAGTTCAAGGCCAGCCTGGTCTACACAGTGAGTTCCAGGACAGCCAGGGCTACACAGAGAAACCCTGTCTGGAAAAAACGAAAAAAAAATCTGTCTGCCTCTGCCTCCCAAGTGCTGGGATTAAAGCCATGTGCCATCAGTGCCCGGCTGAGAAAAGGATTTATTCAACGTACACTTCTACATTGCTGTTTATCACTAAAGGAAGTCAGGCCAGGAACTCAAACAGGGCAGGAACCTGGAAGCAGGAGCTGATGCAGAGGCCATGGAGGGGTGCTGTTTACTGGCTTGCTCCTTGTGGCTTACTCAACTTGCTTTCTTATAGAACCCAGGACCACCAGCCCAGGGATGGCACCAACCACAATGGGCTGGCCTCTCTCATCTGATCACTAATTGAGAAAATGCCTTACAGCTGGATCTCATGGAGGCATTTCCTCCGGAGGCTCCTTCCTCTCTGGTGACTCTAGCTTTTGTCAAGTTGCTTCACAGAACCAGACAGTACAAGATATAAGATGAACACCTGTCTCAGAAGCCCCCCCTTCCCCCAAGGGCAGCAAGCAATTATCCCGGTCTGCAGGGCTCAGTTATTTGGGGAGTCGAGGGGGACCATGCCTGTGGGGAATAATGGGCGAGAGAGAGGAGGAGACCCTGCAAAGGTTGTCAAGGTCTGCTTTATTTAGAGCAAGCTGCTCAATATTTACTTTACAAAAGCGGAAAAAGGGAGGGGCAGGGAACTATGGGTTTACTCCAGGGTTGTCCATCTGGCAGATGCTGGCAGGGGGTCTGGGACATTTCTTCTTGGTATACTGCCTTGGTATACCAGGCACAGGTAAACAGGCACAGGATGTTTTTAGCCAAGGTGAATGTCAGGCAGTTCTCAGGCTAGTTGAGGGGCAGGGGGTTGGGTGGCCATGCCTTGGTTCCTAACATCTCCCCCTCTCTAGTATAGAAATGAGGCAGGTGGAGGGCCTGTCTTAGGCTATGAGGTGTTCGTCCACGGCCAATCTTGCCCGACGGTATAGAGAACCCCGTGTCTTAGGCTATGAGAGTTGCATCCACTCTCGGCACCACCCCGGTTGACTGATACACCTGAGGGTCGCAACTGCTGGATTGATCTTATAAGGGTTGATGGGCACCTGAGGAATGGCCTCTCAGTAAATCCCGTCGTAGGGGTCTGACGATTGTTAGGTCAGTGGGCTGGGCACGTGGTACCTCAATAAACCTGTCATTGGCATCTGCTCCACAGCTCATCGAAACATAAAGGTCCCGGGTGTCTTAGCCTTGAGAAACGTAGTATGCCTGCATTTGAGTCTGTTGTCTCGGTGGGTGGATCCACAGGTGGGTCTTGGGTTTCCAGGTGGTGATAATGGACGGCCACCGGCTTGTTTATAGCACTATCTGATTTTTGACAAAAAGAGGTTAGTTTGGAAAAGGCCCAGGGCCCTGAAGGAAAGGAGGAGGAGGAGCCCTACTAAGGGTCCCAAAAGGCTGGGGAGAAGAGTGGATAGCCAGGGGGAGGTGGAAAGCCAATTTTGATACCAAGATTTTTGCTTCTCCCTATTATGCTTCCTTTCTTCTAGGCTAAATCTAACCTTATCTATACTATCTTGAACCAGACCTGTTCTTCTTTTAGGGCTGCGTAGAGCCCGCCCTCTTTCATGAATACTAGGTCTAAACCCCTACGATTCTGTAGCACAACTTCAGAGAGGAAGACCAAAGAGTCTTTAAGCTCCTGTAATCCACACTGGGTCTCCCGAATATCTCTATCTATGGCTCGGGACAATTGAGCATATTGTTGTTGGGAGGTGACCAAGGAGGCAATACTGGTCCCCACACCTGCAGTTCCTAGACCAAGAATCACTACTAAGGTCACTGTGGATATGGGCTTTCTCTTGTCTTGGGGCAAGTTAGTGCCTCTTTCTCAAAACCACAGGAGATCCTCCGCATGGTGAACCATTAATTTTGGGAGGAGTTAGACCAAAACATAATAATCTTTATTAGTTAAAAAGAGCTGGGTAACTATATAAGTAGTGAGTCCAGTAGAACATGCCAAGTAAGTACCATTAGGTGCCCCAAGATATTGAAGGGTGGTACTCACAATAGTCTGATTGCAAACCTCCAGTAAGGCCTGTGGGGGAGCATGGATGGCTCCAAAAGGCACGAACCTCGACCTGTCACCTGGCTCAGCATGAGCGAATGAGTTTGTTTTTGTACTCCAGGAATGAGCTTGTTTGAGATAAACTCAAAAGTTTAAAAATAACATTAACTTAAAGATGTCTCAGGCACTTTAGTTGCAAATTAGCAACGTTTAGGCCCAAGGCTTGGCCACTAGGGGTAAAGGGAAGCCGTTGTCGACTCCCAGAAAAAGGTGGAGTCCATTTCAGCCAAGCAAGCTTTGCTGGCCAGTAAAAATGTTCAGCCAATATTCTTGGCAATAAAAACATGCTTATAAAAAGATTTTGTGTCTGTATCCACTTGACTAATTAAATGTGTTAGTAAGTGGAGTGACACGCCATTCCATCATGGCATAAAAACTGAAAATGTGTGGATGCCGATGGCAATCCGCATCAGACTGACCTTTTAGCATCAAGTAAAAGCAAAATATGCCTTTTAAAAATAAGCAAAAAGCGAGGCATGCCTTAATACAAGCAAAAAATGAAATATGCTTTTCAAAACAAGCATAAAACAAAATGCTTTTGGAGTGGAGTGCATATTCCCCCTCCTTTTAATATTAAAATTTAAAATTTTCAAAGTGCGAAGTGCACATTGAGTAAATATTGTCTCTGAGAATTATAAATTATCTCAGTAATATGAGTAACATTAAATTGTTGACAAAATGTCTCAAATGCTTGACTATAATAGTCAGTTCCACAATCTGTTTTAATCTGATTAGGAACATTAAATATAGAAATATGATATAGACAATAACCAATTAATATTTTGTTTATGTAATAGCAACTTGAAAGCCTGAGAAGGAATTAATAGTCACATGTGTGTATTTTATTTTTAATTTTGAAATCAAAATTATATTTTTAAAAATGTCTAAATATCATAAGCAATAGATAGCTTAGATATATATATATGTATATGTACCCATATATCAATAAACAGATTAAGACTTAATTTTAATACTTGACAAATAGAAACTACAGCACACAATTTGAGTATTTGTGCTGACATGGGGGGAAAATCATGAGACTAAAGCATGTGACTTATATATAAAATTTTTTTATAAAAGGGCTAAAGAGGTAATATATTGTTATGGGGTATACATATAAGTCTATAGGAAATATAAAAGTATGTATGGAAACGAATTAAAACAATTTGCTTACTTTGGAGAAATACCAATTTCTGTCCAAATATCAATTAATATTTTGCAATAACCGATTTAATTGCTCTATGAGGAAATAGATGTCTTTTTAGGTTTTAATGAATGAAAAAATGTTTTTAAACATTTTTTCTAAAATACCTCTATGAATTTATCATATAATTTTTCGTTAATATATAACAGCTTCATAATAGAACGTTAAACTTTATTTAGAACATGAGAGAAGTTGCGGAGAAGTTGCATTTATGTTAATGCTCTCTTTTGCTAAAGAATAGCGGTGGGCAAAAAACATGATTGTAATTGAGCATAATTGACAACAAGTGATAAACCTTTTTCGATATTGCAAGGCTATTTGTCTCACCAGTTAGGTCTTGTGGTGAGCTTAAGATGAGATTTTTAGCCAAAAGTAACTTGAAATAAGCAACATATTTTTTCTTTTTGAGGTATCTGAGGCTTTAATAGTTAACGTTTTAGCTTCTCGAACTGAGCAGAGACAAAGAAATTATATATATATCTTTTAGCCATATTCAAAGGCAACATTATTTAATGAATACCAATATGTTAGAAATAATATCTTTCCATAAAATTACTAGGATGTAGAGGGGAAAACAGCCTAAAATACTTAATGCCTCTACATGAAATAGGCAAGCCAGATTGTAATGTTTTTATAAATTTCATGATTTCATTGATTCTTCATGAGTCTCAAGTTTAAAATTACTTTGAACCACACCTGGATAGTTCTGTAATAATGTTGTTTTTGTCTTAAAAAACGATTTACCTGAGGTAAGGGAGAGGCAAAATCAGGAAGGCCTAGGCCTGGTTAGTACAACAGAAGCTTAAAACATGTTTTATCACCTTGGTGCTATAAAAGCATTGCTAGTAACAAAAAGAAACTCCACCTGAGTGTCTCTGAACAATTTTTCAGGGCACAAACCTTTTTGAAACAAATTATCAAGAGCCTGTATACTTATATCTCTTTACCAATTTAAAATTTTGTTTTTACCACTCTTGTCTAATTAAGTTTGTAATTAAAGATGGCCCGTATTGACCACAGCTGCTTTTTAACTTTTACCACCTTTGTCTTAATTTTTTAAGTAATATTAAGCCATAACCGTAATTTTTAGAAGGTAAAACCCAATTATAAACAATTATATTCTTAGAATCAATATTAAGAAACATTATATTTATTACAAGGTTTTTCTAGCGTCTCCCTGCTTTTAAACTGTAGTTAGCCTCAGCTTGGGTTATGGTGAGAAATGCCTTATAGAGAATCACATGTAGTCATTTAGAAATGCCAAGGTGAGTGGGGTATAAAGGTACTTGTGTTCATAGTTGGCCTATAAGAATATTTAAATCATTTTATTCTCACCTTCAGGTTTTCTTTTTATCACCTACCCTCTCTGCCTTTTCCTGAAGCAAGGTCTCCCACTGTACCCCAACTGGTTGGGAGCTATATAGCTCAGAATGGCTCTATATTTGAAGTTTTCCTGCCTCAGCCTCCAGAGCACTGGGATTGTAGGCATGTGGCACTACATATGGCTCATACATCACTCTAATCACTTACCCATGGAAGCTATCTGATTCTCTCAGACCTAGAGTTCTGTGTGTCTTTGAACTACCTGATAGGGATATTGGGAACCAAACTTGGAAGAACAGTACACCCTCATAACCACTGAGCCATCTCTCTAGCTCTCTCACAGCCCCATCCCTCTCCTGCATTCGTTTTTTCATAAATTGGAACCTTACTACTTACTTTTAGATTTCTAAATGTATTAAACACTAAATTTATGGTCCCCCTTGACTCCCTGAATAACTGAGCCACGCCTTCAACAGGCAACAGTGCCCCTTCCACCCACACCCACCCACCCACCCACACACACACCTGCTTCCTACACAAACAGGTCTTGCTCAAATGTCTGACTCTCAGAACAAATGTTTGTTTGCACTTACACGTCACTAAACTGGTGATAGCTTCCCCAACAGTAATAGCTAACCAATACAATTGCCTTGGGAAGTAGCCAGGAGGACATTAGAATGGGGCACGTGAATCATTAGCACAGACAGGCGTGTGGCAGGACTCCCCTTTTGACAGTGGAAGGAGGCTCTTTCAGAGTATGAAAGGGAAGAAGATAGCCACAAACAGGCTCCTGAGGTGGCAGAGGAGGGCTTTAAAAGGGTAAAGGAAGAGAGGTCTGTGAAGAAGAAATGAATATTAGAGAAGGAGGGATAGATAGAGTTTCAAAAATGCTGTGTTGGGGCTGGAGAGAGGGCTCAGCAGTCGAGTGCTTGCTGTTCTTTCAGAGCCCTGGAGATGTTTCCAGCACAGGTACTGGGAGGCTCACAATTATGTGTAACTCCAGTTTAGGGGACCCTGGTTCCTCCTTTGGTCCTCTGAGGGCAACCACACGCATTCAAGGCACATACTCACATACACATCAATTGAAAAATAATTTTAAAATCTTTTAAAAATGAAGCATCACATTGGTATGGAAATCAAGATTGGAGGAAAGAGTGAAGGTTACCTACTGGGCCTGGTACCACAGGCTTCTCCTTCACCTTGGGAGAGCAGCTTCCTGCAGGTGAGGAAGGCAGGAACCAGAGCTGGGAGGTGAGGTGATAGGGTCAGGGGTAGACAGCTCTCTGAAGAGGGCAACTGCTGCTCTTGGAGAGAACCTAGGTTTGGCTGAGCATCCATGTGTGTTAGCGTGACTGGCTGGGCTCTAATTAATTAATTAATTAATTAATTAGAGACAAGGTCTTTCCTCAGGGCTGGCAGTAGAGGTGTGCACCACCATGCCTAGCTGCTCTTCTTCCTGCTCCCTTCTTCCTTCTTTGAAATCCCGGAGGACTGGGATTACGGGTGTGGTGCTGGGGACTGAATCCAAGGGTCTCATGCATGCTCTACCAACTGATTTACATCAGTAGCTCGATCTTGGTTTTCTGAGAGGAGATCTCATGAAACCCAGGCTGGCCTCAAATGTTACATAGTTGGAGATGATCTTGGATTCTTGATCTTCCTGCTTCATCTCCAGGGTGTTAAAGTTGCAGGCTTGTGGTGCTCAGTTTCCTCCTTCCTCCCTCCCTTCCTCCCTCCCTCCATCCATCCCTCCTTCCCTTCTTCCCTCCCTCTGTCTCTCCCTCCCTCCTTTTCTTCTTCCCCCTTCCTCCTTTGTTTCTATTGATTGATTGATGATTGATTGTGTGTGCCTACTTCCTTTTCTCACTCCCTCCTTTCCTTTTTTATATGTATATATTATGTATGTATGTATTTTTATATGTATATATGTATGTATATATGTTTGTTTGTATTTAGTGTGTGTGTGTGTGTGTGTGTGTGTGTGGTGTAGGTGTGTCCAGGCCACAGTGTGTGCGTGGATCAGAGGACAACTTGAGAGAGTCAGTTCTTTCTTTCCACCATGTGAGTTTCAGAGATTGAGTTCAGGTCATCAGACTTGGTGGCAAATGCCATTACCTGCTGGGCCATCTTACGCCCTCCATGACTGTACCCCTTTTATAAATATAGGAGAAACTCCAGCCTGGTGGCACATACCTTTAAGGTAGGCAGACTCCTCTGAGTTCCAGGCCAGCCAGGACTTTTGAGATCCTATCTCAAAACTAAACCAAACAAACAAACAAAAACTCCATATCATGGGGCTGGGAGATGGTTCATCAGTTAAGAGAGCACATTGATCTTCCACAGGACCCAAGCTCAAGTCCCGATACCCACACTGGGAAGCTGACTACCTGTAATCCTACCTCTGGCCTCACAGACTCCTGCACATTCCCTCACCCATGTGTGTGCGTGCGCACATACTCACACACATACATATGCACACTTTTAAAAATAAATCTTTTAAAGAGTTATCTAGAAATAAGTAGCAGTAAGTAACAAGGGAAATATTTAAAAAGACAAAGAAGAGAGATCAGAAAGAGATGACTGCCGGGCGGTGGTGGTGCATGCCTTTAATCCCAGCACTTGGGAGGCAGGGGCAGGAGGATTTCTGAGTTCGAGGCCAGCCTGTTCTACAGAATGAGTTCCAGGACAGCCAGGGCTTCACAGAGAAACCCTGTCTCGAAAAAACCAAACCAAACCAAACCAAA
>JADRCD010221891.1:46491-57702 GCA_019843815.1 Montemys delectorum | reverse complement strand
AGGTAGGCAGAAAGGCAGACATGAAGGCAGACAGGCAGGTTGGTAGGTAGGCAGAAAGGCAGACATGAAGGCAGAGAGGCAGGTAGGCAGAAAGGCAGACATGAAGGCAGACAGTCAGGGGTAGGCAGAAAGGCAGACATGAAGGTAGACAGGCAGGGGTAGGCAGAAAGGCAGACATGAAGGTAGACAGGCAGGCAGGCAGGTAGGCAGAAAGGTAGACTTGAAGGTAGACAGGCAGGCAAGTAGGTAAGTAAGTGGTTGGGTAAATAAGTAGATAGATGAATAGATAAAAAAGTAGGCGTATTTTCTGTACTATGAACTAAAAATTTCATACTTTCTCAATGAAAGGTGCCTCAGCCAATCTATATCCCTCAGGTAATAGAGTGAACTCTGTAAAATGAGGCAACAATCATTTAATCTGATCCATTTCATCACTGGATGATTAAACAGATAGAAGTGACAACACATGAAAACATGAAAAATAGACACACACTTGCTTTAGGAATCTGATTGATCAGTGCTGTCATCCACGTGGATGATGAGTACATGTGCAGATGTAGCCAGTAAGGCAGTGTGTCATCCACGTGGATGATGAGTACATGTGCAGATGTAGCCAGTAAGGCAGTGTTTAAATGCTTGCCTTCAGGTGGACGCCTCCTTTTCCCAGGGTCCCCATCGCTATGCTTTCTCCGATGCCTTTGAAGATCTGGGCCTCCGTGCACAGATCTCATTTGTGAGCTTTGATCCCAAATTGCCCTGTGATTTATTGCTGTGAGACTCAAAGTGCTTTCTCAACAAAGCCTTGCCTGGTTCTTTATGACTGGACAAAAATAAAATAACTTTGCTTATATTTTATTGTGGTGAGTCTATATCATGTCACTTACTGATACTTCAAAGTGAAAAAAAAAATCTATATAAAGTTACTCCCTGACTGGATAGGCTATTTGGATTCTTTGTTGATCTGTTTACATATAGTCCTGGTTTCTAAATAGCTATAAGATGAGAAAAGAAACTCGAATTTGCATCATATTATTGAAATATTAAGGATACAATTACTTATGGTTCTCTATCTGGAAAAACAATAGATTTGGTGCACACTGGCTGAAATTGCTTCACAGCAACTTCCCACCAAATTTCTCAGTTTAAAATAAGAAATACGAGACTGAGTGGATGTCCCAGTGTTTAGAGCACTTCCTAGGCAAGCATGGGGACAAAAGTTTGGATCCTCAGAATGGATACTGGCTCAGCATGGCTGCTCGTTTGTAAACCCACTGGACACGAGGCACAGGCAGTGAATCCAGGAGTAAACAGGCTAGTCAGAGTGGCTGAATTGGTGAGCTCTGGATGTAATTTAGTGATCAATACATGAAGTAGAGGCACACTGAGAAAGTCTGATGTGAACCTTGAACCTCCAAGTGCATGTACACAAGCATGTATATGCACCCATACACAAAGAGGACCACTACTGCCAACACACATGCATTCTACACACATACACACGTAAAAGAAAGGAAGAAAACCAAACATCTATTGCCTCAGATATTTGTATGGTACACTTGTGCATCAAGCTCAAGTTCAATCAAGCTGCTGCTGGAGCTGGGGAACCCTGTCCTACTACCTTCTGATTGTAGGCAAGACATGAAGAACGCAGTTCTAAGCTCAGCTCACTTGTGTGCGTCTCACCATGAGGGCTTCTCTGTAGGTCCTCAAGACACAGCAGCAGGTAACGAGAGAGGCAAAAGACGCAGGTAGAGGTTGGTGGATAATTTTGCAGAGCCACAGAACTCAGAGGGCAAAGGCCATTGAGTTTTTTTTTAAAAAACTGTCTTTCAGGGGGACATCCCGTCACTCTCTTTTTCCGGTTGTTTGAAGGGCATCCTTGCTTTAGCTCCATTCAGGAAAAGGCAGGATGCAGCAAGGGTACGAGCCCAGGGAGTCCTCCAGCATTCCCTCCCCGCCTCCCTCTCAGAGGAAGATGTCAAACCTCACTCAGATTGTGCTGATGCTCATGGTTCCCCGTGCTCTGCCTTTCACTTTCAGCCTTCTTCACTGGTACCTTACAATAGCGTCAGGAACCAGATACCAATCATGCTTTGTAAGGATCCTAGAAAGATCCTGGTTAAGCTACTCCCCCCCCCCCCACCTTGGAACACTCACCCAAACACAGTCTTTTGTTTCATAAAGACATGTATAGCATTGTCAAGCTGCTATGATGGAGCAGGCCCTAGGCTACACATATTTACATAGATTGTTGATAATTTCCACATATACCTGATATGAGACCCTGTCACTCCAAGTCACAGAGGCGGATGAAATCAAAGAAACAGGACATGGCTTTACACACTGAGAATGGAGTCGGGATTAAAACTGAAGCAATGGAGAGTTGCTTCTAAACTCCTACCATGGCAACAAGTGCAGTATAGCATACCTTGTGTCACTGTGAATTCTCCCATAACATGTTTAGTAAACAAACACCACAGTTTTGAAACATTGGAGGGCATTACGTACAATACTGACTTCCAAACAGCAATAACAATCTGCGTTCTACTCTTGTCTGGAATAATAATCAAAAATAAATGTATGTGAATTTATGTGTGTGGGTGTATCTGTGTGTGTGAGAGAAAAAGAAAAAGAGAGAGAATGAGCTGACATATATCCTGTACAGTTTGTGTGTTGAAACTCTAACCTCAAGCACTGTAGAATGTGACTACGTTTGGAAACACCATCTTTAAAGAGGTGGGTTTAAAAGATACCCTGAGAGTAGAAACTTGTTTATTCTTCCATGCAAAGAGGAAATTGAATGTTCAGAGATACTAAACTTACCAACACAAAGAGTTGTAGAGACCATCAGAGGATACAGTGGTAAAGCAGCCATGAACATTCAATGAGGCCTCGGGAGACATTAAACCCAACAATACTTTGGTCTCCACACCATCCTTCACAATTCATAAATTATTTCTGTTGTATGAAATCCAGTCCATCTATTCTTAGTGAATGAATCACACACACACACACACACACACACACACACACACACACACACGTATAACATGGAGAGCAAGTGTATAGTGTCAGACTGTCAGTCACTCTTGCAGCATGTTTTAGGAAGCAAAGCTGTGCATTAGAGCATAGTTTCAGGCACTTCAATCCTGCACAGTGGGGAAGATGGTGAATACTGCCAGGCAGTGGGGACATGCGGAGGTGTCATTCGCATGGCAGTGACCAGAAAGCAAAAAACAGGCTCCAGCCAGATTTGGCTGTGATCTAAAAAGACCTACTTCACCAGCTAATCAACACCTCCTGAGGGTCCCAAAACCTCTCAAACCAGGTGGGGAACAAGAGCACAAAATAAAATAAAACCTTATTTTATTTCACAAGATAAAATAAACTTTCTACTAATTATTAGGTTATATTTAATACTTTCTACCCTAGAAGTTGTATCAGGCCAGCAAATAGGAGTCATACTTTCTTCATCTGCCTTTTTTTAGAGCGTCTGAGGCATTTTTCTGTGAGGCCATAAGCAAAGAGAATTACACAGAGACTCGGGAAAACTGGCTTTAGTCCTGGCTCTGGCACTTATTTCCGGCACCATGACCTTGGGCGATCGGCTTAGGCTTTCTAAGCCGGTGCTTCTTATTTTTCTACTTCAGCTGAGATTTCTGGAGTATCTTCTACAGGCCAGACTGCACTGATCCCCTTTGCATAAATCATCTCAATTTGTAAAATGTGATAACAATGCCACCTAGCAGGGTTGCTGTGACGACCACGGGGGTAATACATATGCAAGGGCTTAGGAGAATACGCACTGATGCTGGGGTGTGTGCTCTTCCTCTGTTTTCCACATCAGTTCCTCCAAATGATAAAACTGTAATTTTGACCTTAGAAACAACTGCTCATCTAGTTTTATTCTCTAGCTAAATGATCCAGAGGTAATTTCAGAGTTACACAGATCTTCTCCGAGCTCGGCTTTAAACCTATTGCCTCCCTGCTACATAAACAAACAGACTTCAAAATGTGAATAATATCTAGTGCACTCACAGGATGCAGAGATGTAAGAGCTTCTACAAGCCAGCCTGGAACTATCTTTTGAATTTACTTCCCATTAGGTATCAGGCATCAGGTTTTCAACAAAGGGATCAAGTAGCCCTCTTCTTAGTCAACTCTGGGACTTTGGACTCAGGGGAGAGCTCGGGAGGTAAAATGCTTGCCACACAAACGTAAAGACCTGAATTCAGATCTTCAGCACCCATAATAAAAAGACAGGAATAGGTGAAGGGGACGGGGGTGGGGGGAACGACAAGGAGTCCTGGCACCACTAGCTACCCAGTCTAGTCCAATTAATTGACAATGCCAACTTCAATGAAAAAAACTTGTCTCAAAAAGAATCACATATAGAACAATTGAGGAAGATATTCGACATGGATCTCTGGCTTCTTTATGCATATACGTGTGTGTATACAAGTACATACATAAGAAGGCATGTGTGTGCACACATACACACAGTAGAATCATATCCAAGACAGTGATTCCTTTTATCTTGGGCTTAGTAGAACTTTCTATTTCTAGCAGTTTTGATTCATGATACTCATTAAACAGAGAGCACACATTATGGACTATGATATGTTCCAGACCTTATAAGTTACAATGTTTTCCTTCCCTACATGTTGATCACCCTATATGCTTACCTTTTTCAGGAACCCCAGCCATTGTCTGTGATATGATATAGGTACACTCCCAAGGGTTCAGGGTGCATTTGTTGAGATTCTATGTTATGGCAGAACCTGTGGTAGGAAGGACAGACAGGACAGACAAAGCACATCCTCGCTGTGGGAGTTCCCAGTCTGATGTAGAGGTCAGACAATACATCGAGAACCTTTAGGTCTCAGCTACATTAGTCAAAATCCTCAATGTGGGTATCTCTAATTCTATGCTTGTATCTCAGCATCAGCAGTAAACCATCTAGAATTTAAAGCAGATAGAATAACTTGTGTATTAAAAATGTTCCATGGGATGCCTGTTCTGTTCAGCATTTTATTTGCAGTAGTCTAAAAGATCCTATGCATTGGTCCTTTTGATATTCTCCTGGTGCTGTTTCTTACTATATATAGTGTTCTCTCAAGATTTTCTACTCCAGCCACACTGGCCTGTCACTATCCCTCAACAAGCCTGGTGCATTCCATCCACCCTTTTCACCGATGTCTCTCTACTAGAAATATGTAGATCCCTGCTTGGTCAACCTCCACATCTTAGGTCTTGGCTCAAAGGTTTCCTCTTCAATGACCACTCTTAATTAATTTGCTAAGTGGCCACATTAGTTTACTCTCTTCATCTTCTTACATGGAGTTAGTCCTTTCTTGTGTGATTTCTGTGCACACCTGAATTTTCAGCTGTTAGGTGGCCCCCTTAGCTACAGGACAGGAAAAAGAAGGAGCATTCTTTGTCATTCTATAGACCTAGAAGAGTTCATAAGAAAAGCATGGCTTCATTGTTTGGCTTTCTAATTTCTAAACCCTTCAAATACCTCACCCAGCATTGTAAAGTCAGGAGATATCTAATAATAATTTATCAATGAGTCACTTTCTGGCTCTTTACCTCTTCAACATTCTCAAAGGGTTTCTATTCTTCGTTGTAACCATTCATGTGTATAATTGTATATATTCTAAGTAGGTTATGCATGCATATGTGTGTGCATGGGTCTCTATGTAGGTTATGCATGCATATGTGTGTGCATGGGTCTCTATGTGTGTTTCTGTGTGCCTTTCAGTACTTCAGGTATTATTTTGTAAACATTTGGTGTTTTAAAGAAAATCTTTGCTTTTAACTTTTATGAAAGTCATCTAAGAGCACACTAACTTCATGTTCCTCAGGCCTCCTTTTTGTACTTAAGTCATTGACAGATACCGCGGGTATTTGTTGTTGGCAAAACAATACATTTAAAAATATATTAAGGAGGTAAAAATCAATGCAACTCAGCAAATAATAAATGGGCATCTACCCTCTGAAAATGTTTACAGGCTTTACAAAGATGGAAAAAATACTTCTGCTCCAAAATTGCTTATAACCTCATGGGTGAGAGAAACAGAGAGACAGCTCACTGTAAAACAAGACAAATGAAGGAAGCCGCTGAAAGCTACAAAGTGGGATGGAGGAATCAGTGAATTGTGACCATCTCGAAAGAAGTATTCATCTTCCTGTGCTCCCTACCAAGCCCTGCTCTGCACGTGCTCCACACAACAAGCAGTTAATATTCAATTAAACAGAAAGTCAGTCTGTTATCTTGCTCCTCAAACTCCTCCACCAAGAAGCATCTAGTCTTTGTCCGTCCTCTGGTGCGCTTTGCAGTGTCTGTGTGGCATGAAGGCAGCGCGTGTAATAATTGAAGCTAGACTTTCAAGCCTATCGTAGTCATTTACTTCCTTGACCTTCTGCTCCCCATCCTTTCCCAACCTTGATGGATTAAGACAGGGCTACTCTGAGTTCCTTTGCGAGATGTTATGCCCAGGATGACTGATTGACAAGTGGAGCTTTTTTCTTTTTCTGGGGGAAAAATATTTCCAGGGTCACGCTCCTTGTATTTGCAAAGAGCCCTGAAAGCTCCGGAGACTGAGGAGTCAAAATTGACTTCTTGCTGATGGTGGCAAACTTCCAGACAGGACAAAGCAGAAGGAAAGGGAAACAGAGGCCGAGATGAAGTGTCGGGAGAACAGCCGATGAGGATGGTTTTCTAAGCGGAAAGTTAGATACTCTGTTGAAAACTGTAGTCATTAGCTTGAAGCTGCAGAGACTGACAGACCTCAACCCCAGTCAACACAGAGGTTGGAATAACAGCTGCCAAGTGTGTGTGTGTGGGGGGGGGGGGAGAAGCACAATCTCACTGTGAAGATGGCTTTCTTAAAAGATCCAAAGGCCTCTTAGGGTTTCTATTGTCTTGTCATTTCTCTTGCATTATAATACACATGTCTAGGGCAGGGGCAGGAGAATCTTATTTCTAACACTCATATTCATATCTGGACTCTAATACTCATCTTGATTTATTTATAAGGGCCTGCAAAATTCATGCTTCCATGAGGAAATGTTTTAGCTCTTCACATCTCTTTGAAAACCTGCATGACTAAGAGGTAGGAATTTCATCTTGCATCCCCTCACAGAGCAGGGATGCGTTCTAGACACTTTCGGAGTTCATTTCTAACAACAAAGTCTTGGAATTTGAAGAGGGATATTTTTATCCCTGAGAAATAATCTTCTTTAGAGAAAAAAATAGCTGGGGAAAAAACTAGTTATATTGGTATGTGTTTAAGCCTTTATATTGAGAAGGGAGATTATTAGCATAGTGGTTTGAGAAAATAAGTAGGATTCCTGTTTAATGAAACCCATTTTCATTACTGCCTGGCTCCGTGACTAGATAGCCAAAGGCTGAAAGAGAAACAGAAGTGGGAGGACTGCTGCCTGAGACTCTGAGAGGAGTAATCTGATTACTCCAGAATCATGAGAGGCAGAGGGAGAAGCTGGTGGGTTCCATGGACACCCATGGACACCAGGAAGAAATGAAGAAGTCCCTGGGAGGGTACCATGAAAAGGATCAATGCCAATAGGACTCAACCGCGCATCTGACTTAGAATGTTTTTCTCATCCAAACTGCCTAATTTAAGGTACGGAGGCTTGTCCTTTCCACAACTGTATTACCTACACGCATGACTCGTACATCAGTGAGGATGAAAATCATTGGATTTCACACTGTGATTCTTGGGAATTCCTGTCACCTTGGACAAACTCTTGTTTATAACCAGAGTTCAGACTCAAGGAAACTACGTGGCTGTTTAGCTTTGCAAAAAAGAAAGTAGCACACACAGGCACCATGAATTGTTAATAAGGGCATACATGAGCATTTAAAGGAGAAAATTCCATTTATGAGTGTACATTTGGGGAGTAGTCTTTAAACGTAGGTCGAAGCCAACCAGAGGTGTAAGATATGGCTTGTCCCTCAAAAAGACGGTTCCAACATGACAGCCCTCCCTGTCTAACTCTAAAGTAAAAGGTAAATACAATTCCCATGTGGCAGAGGCATATTAGCAGGTGTAATTCAATAATTTATGTAAAGGGTACTGAGTTATTAAAACAAATAAAGTTACAGAAATGGAAAGCGTCATAAAATTTTGCATTTATATATCCTTCACGATGCCCCAGTTGTCAAGCAAGATTTGTACGGATGTGTTTTCCCCATACATCATTTTCCAAATGTAAAGTTAGAAATCTCTGTGCCCTGAAAAACATCAGGAAAAGCCACAGTATATAATTAGTGGAGAATGGAGTTGTGCTCATCACTCCTCTAATACCAACACTGTCATCTAAGCCCCCAAAAACATTCAATCAAGTCGCTCCATTGTTTACAAATCAGATGCTGCCCAAGCAGTGCAAGGTTAGCCTGTTCTTCATAGAACTTCTGCTTGCTGCTTAACGTCCCAGCAAACTGGAGATGCAGACATTCCCACGGCCCTCTCTGTTGTTGTTAATCCTCCCACTCCAAATTATGCTTGCTGCTTCTAGATTTCCTGCTACACTTGCTCTTTTTCAGGTGGAGCTGACAGTTCTGAGGTCACCCTGGGTCTTCAGTGGCAAGCTGACAGTGGGACATGACTGTTTGAGCTAAGTTACTAATAAGTGAACCCGTGGAGTGCCATTTCATTAGCGACTGTATCATTAAAAGCATCACCTCTTGGATGCACTCATTGTTCTTTGCCCAGCCTGGCCCCTGCCTTGAAGCCTTAAAAATAAAGAAACCATGCCAGCTTCATGAAGCTCTGGGACCATCTAATTAGTGGCCCCCTTCCTGCAGCGGTTTCCTTTCTAGGGCACAGGCGGGAGCTCCTCCCCACTTCCCACAACTGTAACTATGAATGGACTTGTTTTTCTGAGGAAGGAAAAGAAGATAGGAGATAATGAACCAGACCAGAAAGCAAAATGGTATGTTAAGGTCCAGGGGTTAGAATCAGTAGCCATAATGTTGGGAATTTTTGGTTGATCTTAAAAGTTGCTGTTGGAGTCTTCAGTCCTGGACAAAACGACAGCCAAACAAAGAAATAACACCATTTACTACTTCCTGTCTCTGTAAACTGGGGGAAATACTCGCTGTTTCCCTGCCCCCCTTTCCTTTGTGGAATGTTGTAAAATGAACACAGAGTCCATTTCATGCATTATAACTCACAATAATCACTTAACACAAATGCCTACCCTTATTATTTGCTTCAAAATTTTGCATGAATATCCCTAAAATAGATGAAATATTTGTTTTCTAGGAAGTCTACTGGAATATTACACATCACCGAATGCCCTACGCCTTCAGACTAAGTTTTGTCTCTTAACTCTGTGAAGCCAACTGATCCTTCTCTTCTGGAGCCACTCACTGATCTATGCCCTCTCCTCTCCAGATCAGAAAGCCTCAAAAGGCAGATAGGACTGGAAACAAAGTCACATGCTCTCAAGAAAGCTATCATCCACCCACAGAACTAAAACAAGCAAAGTCAACATAATATGGGCTAGATCAAAGCTCTGCCTAGGAAGGTCTCACTCATTCATACAATACCTATTTTTAAAGCCTTAACTGTACATTCCATGCAGTAGGGGTAGTGTGGTGAGCGAGGCATAAATTCATTACAGTTGCAATTAATTCTGGACTTGGAGCTGTGTTCCTTAGGAAATTATCTTTAGGAAGCCAGCGTCTCTTCATAACTAATATATATGGTTGCGTGTATGTGTGCATGTATTTAAAGACGCACACATATACAATTCAACAGTAAGCACTTTTTTTTCACTCAGATTCTATGGATCCTCAGGGATAGTTTTGCGTCAGATTCTTGGTGGATGATGAAGGCTACCAGCTTCAGGTCATGTTTAGGTCACTGTTACATACTTCTTTGCAGTCCAGGGTGAAGCTGCAATTGGGATCTAGAACATGCTAAGCAAAGGAGTCCAAGGGCTCAACCCCAAACTCCAAGTGGATGTACAGGATGCACATGTTATAGCTCCAAACAGCCAGCAGATTAAAGGAAGTCACATGGCCGAGTCAAATCTTTAATAGGATGTAAAGACACATGGCATCCAGAGTCAGTATAAAAAAAAAAAAAAAAAAAGAAGGAGGAAGAGGAACCCCATATACTCCAGGTGACAATCATGCTCAAACCTGAAATATTAACAAGGATTAGCAAAGTAGAGGAAGGTTTGGGACTAAGACATAAACAATTATTTTTTCAGCTACTACATTCTGTGCCAAATTTCTAAGACATAGATACTAAACAGTCACCCTCTTCCATCTTCCTGCCATGTTTCTTAAAGTGATGGGACATACTTTCCAATGGCTGTATGGACAGATAGGGGACATTCTACTTCTAAAGAGAATTCTTTAAGCCCCGAGGAAGCATTGAAGAACTGTGGGTGTATTACAAATGGCAGCACTTACTCTCCTTAATTGAAATGTATGAGTCCTGAGGAACAAGGGTAAAAGTAGGATTTGTCTATCTATCATAGTGACAAACGGGCAGTTTATCGCTTATCATCTGCTCAGCACTGCAGGAAAAGGGTGTAAGTTCAGAAAAATCTATTTCCCACAGAGCAATTATCAATTTTAATATTAAATTTTAAAATGATTTTTAATTTATCAACTGGTGCCCAAATTCAGGATTGGAACTGTCAGATCTCTGCTGTAGATAATAGGGCTGACAGCGGGTCATATCCAAAGTCCATAGATAATGAACATTTTGTAAATCTGTACTGCAGCTTTTTCTTTTTTCCTCATTGTAAATTAATTGATCTTTTTGCCATTAGGGAAACCATCAACTGTTCACATTTCTTTCTGTCTTTTTCACTTTTTTGATTCAAATGCAAAGCCAAACACTTCTACATAAAGCCCAATTTAAACTAAAGAAGCCATGTTCCTTGGAAGAGTGGCATCCCCCTGCCTCACTGAGATCAAAAGATCTGGCTTTGATGCACTGTAGAAAAATGCAATAAAACAGGGCTGAGTGACCCTAACGTTCTTAAAGGTCGAAAAGTATTGGTCTCTTTCAGCTTCATCATTTAATAGCTAAGAGAAAATTCTGTATTCAGTAAAACTGTGCATGCCAAACAAACCTCATGCATGGCAAGTAAAGATGTCATGGGGGCCACAACACACACACACACACACACACACACACACACACACACACACACACACAC
>JADRCD010221891.1:0-42618 GCA_019843815.1 Montemys delectorum | reverse complement strand
GGAGATACACAGGGTCCTGGAGATACACAGGGTCCTGGAGATACACACACAGGGTCCTGGCACCAAAGCTTACAGAGAAGGGATGACAAAGATATCTTTATGCATATTTCTATCTTTCCTATCTTTACTCTTAGACTTTTCACACTTAGGGAGTTTGCTCAGGTGCAAGACTAAGTGTATTTTCAATTCCTTCACCTGCATCATTTAAGTTCATAAAAGTATAAAACAGACAATGTCCAAACAACTCCTTTTCAGTCTTACTCGGTTCTTAAAATTCATCCCTCTTATATTTGCTTTAATGCCTGTGCAGCATAAATATGCATGGTGTGCGACCATGTACATTCGCGCACTCGCGCACCTTCATGGAGACTAACGACAGGAGACTTTTGACCTTGGTCTGAAGAGGAAAAAGTTACTGAAGTATCTAGTGACAGAAGTGACAGTCCCGTACTTTGAATTAAAGAGGAAAAGGAGGCACTCCTTCCCAAGCGTGAATTCCTTAACAGCAATTTAGATTTCTGCCTAAGTGGTAATTTGTAAATTACATCTGAAAACAGTGACTTCTATTTTTCTTTGTACAAGTTTTAACAAGAATAATGCAAATCTTCTTGCCAGAAATCTTATGGAAATGTGGAAGGTAAAACAGAAGGTCTGTGGAGCCTGAGTTACCTGGAACTATTATGCTAATAAGCACAAAGGTTTCATATTAACGCTGGTGAGTATACTGCTGGGAATAAGGGAGCCATGAATACAAGTGAGACAGGGTACAGACCGAAGCATTCCCAACCAACATTCTTTGATCATTTTTTTTCTGACTTGCTTAAGCTTGCCAAGACTGGGTTAGTTATATGTGATGGTTTGAATGAGAATGTCCTGGCCAAACACAAGGTTGTGTGTTTGAATCCTTGTTCTCCCATTGGCAGGGCAATCTGGAAGTGTTTAGGAGGCTTGGCTTTCTCGGAGATAGGCTTTGAGAGTTTGAAACCATCTCCAGTTCACTCAGTGCTTGGTGCCTGTGGTTGATGGTGCGAGGGCTGAGCTTCTGCTTCTGCTGCCATTCCTGCTGTTTGCTGCAACATCGACCCAGGAGGACAGTCTCCTATCCCTCCAGCTACACGAGCCCAAGTAAATGCTTCTAGAAGTTGCCTTGGCCATGGCATTTTATCACAGGAACAGGAAAGTAATCAATGCCACATGTAATACTGTGTTTTCTCACCATGAGGGGATTCTGTAGCATGCTAGTGAATAAGGGAAGGGATAACAAGGGCCTGCACAGGGTTTGGAGACTGTTGCCTTAACCCTTAAAACAAGGAGATAGGAAAGACACGGACTTCTCATTGACTTGCTGTGAATCATATGGGTTCCATCATGAAAGGATTTTTCTACACATTTCAGCCCACCTTTCTGGGTGGGTTTGGAAACGCTGTTCTTGATTTCTGAGTGAACTGCTACAGTCCATGTTGACTTGAACTCTGTCATACTTCTTTCCTACTGTTCTCTGAGTCCTTCTCTACCCTGTTATCAGAAGAAAAGGAATGCCTTCAAAGACTCATTTGTAGATGTGACAATTTGAGAACCTGAGATGGATTTACATACCAGCATCCCATGACACCACTAGACTCTTCAGCTGCATTGAAAAACCTGAACCAAAATGAGTTTTCATTTTCAGAATATGCTCTGCCCAAACCTGGAGGCAGGAGGTGGTTCCGGTGTGCAAGAAGAGAGACATGGGGTTGCATTCACAGTTCTACTTGGTGGAGCTTTTTCTGGATCCATAGAATGACAGACCCTGGAAATGGCATTTGTCCCAGCAGGGACTCTAAAATTGTGCTGCAGGTATTACTTATGTTGGGAGGGTTGCAATTAACACACCAGATGTGCAGAGAAAAGGGACCTTCTTTATTTTCAATAAATGGTAGACTCTATCTCACAAGCCTTCACCCTGCTGGGTGGCCCCTGGGGTTAGGACACAGGGAACAATGGGCGATTAACAATGTTCAGCCACTCAAGTGACATAGCCTCTTTGGGATATTTTATTTTTCAGTAAGTTTTCCTAAAGGAACTGCTCTTCTCTTCCTATTCTTCCTGCAACAAATGATGCTTCAATAGAAGAGATAAACTCAGAGCGCATGGTTTGGTGTTGGGGGCAAGCTGGATCTCATGCTGGTACCTAGACAGCTGTCCACATCACTCACTGTCCTAGTTTTCAATGTTTCCTGGCTAGATGTACTTTTGTATTCATCTTTGAAATGAGCAGGTATGTTTGACATTGTTCTTGGAGAGCAATATCATCTCCTAGGTGACTGACTTTAAATGTCTCTCTTTAATGTCACTAAAGTCTATAGCCTAAGTTTGGAAAACTCTCAATGTGTTTTGTTTTGGCTTGTTTTGTTTAAGTCGGACCTCAGAACATGTCTTATTATCTTTCGTCCTAGTTTCAACTTATCACTTTATCACCATCCTGTACAACAGAAGTTGTGCTCATGTTTGTCTCTTTAATCAATAGGATATCCCTTGATCGTTGACTTAGTTCAGGCACTTGTAACAAATTGCCATAGACTAGAATAATTTATTTCATATAATTAAAGAATCTGAGAAGACTTAAAGAATCTGAGGAGTCCAAAATCAAGGTGACAGTCAATGCGGTTCCTAGTGAAGTATCTCGTTCTTGTGTTTGCTTGTGATTCTCCTCATTGTGTTTTCTCATTGGAGATTGAAGGAAGGAAGTAGAGAAGGGAGGGAGAAGGGAGGGATAGACAGAGGGAGGAAGGAGGGAGGCAGAAGGGAGGGATAGACAGAGGGAGGAAGGAAGGAGGGAGAAGGGAGGGAAGGAAAGAAGGAGACAGGTAAGGAGAGAAGAGAGAGGGGAGAGAGAGGAGAGAGAGAAAGAGACAGAGAGAGAAAGAGAGGGAGAGAGGGAGAGAGAGAGAGAGAGAGAGAGAGAGAGAGAGAGAGAGAGAGAGAGAGAGAAAGGAGGCATTTCACTTATATCTTTTTATGGCATTACCTTCATAACATACTTGATTTTCAAGGACCACACTTCAGAATCCCATATGACTAGAGATTAAATTTCCAACACATGAATAGCGGGGGTGGAGAGAGTCAGTAAGTGATAATAACTTTGTTCTGAAAAGCACATCCTCAGCAGGGGAGGGGGTAGGATGGGGGCTTTAAAGGGGAAACTTGGAAGGGGGTAACATTTGAAATGTTAATAAATAAAATAACCAATAAAAAAAAGAAAAGAAATTCACATCCTCCAACCCATATTTCTCAGATGTCGTATGTTACTGTGGCATGTTATGCTTAATAACAGAGGTAGAAGGCTTAAAGGAAACTACATTTTTTACTGGTTTCAAAATATTATCCCTTTTATCAGTCATTAAAATTAAAAGACTTTTTTTTTTCCTTCTTTTTTTTTTTTTTTTTTTTTTTGGATTGTTTGATTGGTTGGTGGTTTTATTTTTAGAGCTAGGGAACAGCTTTGGCTGTCCTATCTTTGTAGACTAGACTGGCCTCACACTGACAGACAGCCACCTGCCTCTGCCTCCTGAGTGCTGAGCTCAAAAGGCATGCAATGCCACTCCCAGCTGAAAGACTTTTCGTAAGGTGCAAAGTTAAGACATCAGCACCTGTCTGGCCGCAGTGGTGGCACATGCCTTTAATCTCAGCCCTCTGGACAGGTGAATCTCTGAGTTCGAGATCAGCCTACTCTACAGAATGAGTTCCAGGACAGCCAGGACTGCACAAAGAAACCCTGTCTGGGGAAAAAAACACATGTAAATGCTTATGATATGAACACATATGCATGTGTACATACTCTTGGCTCTGTGACTGTGTGTTTAGAATCATTAGGTAAGGATCTGTAAGAGCACTTTGAGAGGGCAGTTGTAGGATTCTCAGCCCACGGAAGTTAGACCCTTTTGAATTATTTCAAAAGCATGTCAAAACTTACAGTGTTTCCTCACTTGTTAAAGGTTACAGTTCCTTGGAAACAGGCAGGAGCAGTCAACGCATAGCACACTCCCCTCGAAGGCCTTGTACGTTTCCTCCAGGATGTCTCAGTGAAATAGCTAATCACTGGAGACTGACTTTTCAACCTCAGCTGGCCCTGGCCTGGGATAAAATACAAGCTTCCTGAGAACACCTCATAATTCAGAGTTTACAACAGAGGTTCCTTCTGGAGTTGCCACATCGAATATTTATTCTGCTCTCCCAGACTTCCTTGTGGAGGACAGACATGGGCCCCCCTGCTACATGGTATGGATTAAGCTGATGTTTAGACAATCTTTTGTTTTCCCTCTGGAATAAGATAAGTCTGTGTTTCTCTCTCAAATAGTATCCCAGAACTTATTTTTCAGTACAATCAACCTTCTAGAAGCCAAGTAAATGAAATCTCCTACAGAAAACTCCATCTGCTAAATAATTATTTGCCATAAACTTAAAGAGTAAATTGACCTAACATGACACTCATCACATTGTGCTTATAAACAGTCCCTTTTATAGCTGGAAGGGGTGGGGGTGGAGAGAGTTGGATGGCAGCTTTGAGTTATTCACATGTTATTGATGGGCTTTAGCCACATAAAACTGGCTAGTAACCTGCCCACCTCACAAAAATTTTATTGCTGATGATTGAGAGATGATTGTAATTGAGTTCGTTCATTTTGTAATGCATTGCTTTTGGTCAGGAGCTATGTAACTCTAAATGCATGGTTTTGTCATCTCCTCAGCTGGAAATCTCTCCTAGGTCCACATGCCTTTTCTAAGCACACGTTCCAAGAAGCCATGAGTTGGGAAGAGAGCTAGAGTTATGCCCTGTCTCCCTCAGAGAAAGCTTTCTACTTTGGGACCTTGCTGAAAGGGTTTGGTACTGTGCTGCTTGTATTCAAATGCTAGATTTTGTACCCCAAGATCTGATTGCTCCAAGAAAAGTAGATCTTCAAGTATACCAGCCTTTGTTGTGTAAACTTTGCTCCCCAATTTAAAGCCAATGGTTAAACAAAATAGCCAATTACTGGAAGAATGGAGAGGGGTGGAATTTGAGTTAGCAGGTTGGGAGTCATAGGGAGGGACTACCGGGAGAAGGATAGAGGAGAGAGAGGGAGAAGGAAGACGGAGGAGGAGAAGACTGAGAGAGCAGGAGGTCTCCATTACTCATGATGGACCAACGGCACACACCGGAGTGAAATGCCTCCTCAGGACACGAGACTGCTGCAGCAGAGATAAGCCAGAGAGTTTCCAACAGCAAGTACTTGGGAGCACAGTTGAGGGAGTAGCCAGACTAGCGTTAGAGGGTTAGATTAGGGTGAATCCCCCAGTGATTGCGCAGAGCCTAAAAAATAAAAATCATAATTTGAGTCTCATTCTTTTGAAGTTAGATAAGGTTAAGATTAATAAGTATTATTTTACGTGTTTACTTGATCACGTATGAAATAGAAACAATCTTCATGTAGTTAAGAAGATATCATTAATTGGAGTCTTTAGTGCCTGGCCACACTGTATAATGTGGATCTCGGAATAAACAAGACATCCCTTTATACTCAAAATAACCACCCTGTAGTTGGGGATCCAGGGACTACTGCAGTTCCAGTGTGGTGCAGTCAATGTCTAAGGACGGGGATCCAGGGACTACTGCAGTTCCAGTGTGGTGCAACCAATGTCTGAGGGATTCAGGGACTACTACAGTTCCAGTGTGGTGCAGTCAATGTCTGAGGATGGGGATCCAGGAACTACTGCAGTTCCAGTGTGATTCAGTCAATGTCTGAGGACGGGGATCCAGGAACTACTGCAGTTCCAGTGTGATGCAGTCAATGTCTGAGGGATCCAGGGACTACTGCAGTTCCAGTGTGGTGCAGTCAATGTCTGAGGACGGGGATCCAGGGACTACTGCAGTTCCAGTGTGGTGCAGTCAATGTCTGAGGGATCCAGGGACTACTACAGTTCCAGTGTGGTGCAGTCAATGTCTGAGGACGGGGATCCAGGAACTACTGCAGTTCCAGTGTGGTGCAGTCAATGTCTGAGGACCAAGTGTTGGCTGCGATAAAAGAAGGTATCTCAGAGGAAATGGGAACCCTCCACGTCGTGGATGAAACCCAACCATATTGTTTTCTGTAGAATATGATCATAAATTCTTGCTCTTTCCCATTCCTGCCCCGTCTCCTTCTTCCTCACCTCACCACCCCTTAGTATTGTTCTGAATGTAATTTTAATTTTAGTTCAAAGCTAGTTTTTCTTTTTTTCAATCCTCCTTAATTGCTTTTGAAGTTACTATGGAACCACAATTTAGTTGACTCCCTACAAAGCGACTAGATCTCAAATAAGATGTTCTTTTCATCCGAGGCTGGCGGCAACAATCACTCCCCTGGTCAAGTGGTTTCCAGCATGTTCTATAGCACAAAGCATGTGCTGGCCTCTCATTGTTCTTCTTTACTTTATTCAGAGTTAATATTTGACTGTGCCCAGTTCAATGGATTCAGGTTATAGGCTTTAAAATGCAATTTAAAAATGACTAAAAATATACATCTTTACCATATAGAAAGGTGTAAATAATTTGTACATAGGCAAAGTGGGAACATGCTTGTTTGTTTAGCTTCAGTCTTCCTGATGTAATTTGCAGAAACCCCTTCAAATTAGCTATAACAAAATAAAAGAGGATGTGTGCAGTTGTCATGATCTACCAAATCTAGGTCCTGAGACACTGTCGTCCATGCTCTTTCTTGACACTGTCGTCCATGCTCTTTCTTGCTCTCACCTTCCTTCCCTTCACCCCTCAGTGTGTTGACTCTGCACTCTCATTGTGTATAAAGGAAAAAATAGTCCCCAGAAGCCAAACTCAAAGCTTGTCATGGTTATAGAAGTCACAGCACAGAGATGAGATTAGTTTTCTCCAAATATGTTCTGTAAAGTTCCTAAGGATGATTCTGGCTAAACCATGCATGTTCCTTGAAGAGCAGAGAGGGGTTACCTGTTTAGCCAAATGAACAACACGTCTGCCATCACGCCGGGGCAAGGACCTCCTCTCAGACATTATCACTACCTGTTTGGCTATAACAATTTCTGAAAGAATAAAAGGCTGACTAAACAACATAAGAGATAATTACTCTTATAATTAAGGAGAAAGGATCGAATGTGACACATATTTCTGCTATTTTAGCTGGGGCACAGACTCTTTAACGTGCCCAACTTTACTGCTATCTGACTTTCTAACCATGCCCTATCAGTAAGAATCAGCATGAGGATTATGTAGTCTGTCTTCACATGTTTACAATCTTACTTCAGCTCAAAGGAAGTGGATCTAACAAAAGGCAATCATGAAGCACAGGCTCAGACTGAAACAAGAATTTTCAACTCTGTATAGAAATTGCACCAAAAATTTAGAGAAACCTTACCTGGGAAGAGGTCTCTGGAGGGTACACTTGGACATCCACAGGAGGTTAGAAGTGAGTCACGCCTAAGTCTCCTGTACAAACCCAAGGCAGGTATACTCCAACCAGAATCTCCACTAGTCATGGAAATATCCACACATCAGCCCTCCAGCTACAGTTTTGCTTTTCAAGGGAATTGTGAGGCCATGAAAACAGGTACATGGAACAATGGGGATTTACCGAATATAAGCTCAGAAAAAGATCAAAAAGTACAGATTATTTAGTGGGCAGAAGAGAGAAAGTTACATCTTCATTTTCTTCTTTTTATTCCCCCAAAGTCCATGTAACAGTCTTGTTGTAAAAAAAATGATTTAAAAAATATATCAAAGACAACAACAAAACCGCAAGAAACAACTCTGCAACCAGAATTTTACTAGGATCTGAGAACAAGTAATAAATAAGGAAAGGTCTTCACAAGGAACAGGGTTCTATAGGGAAGACAGCCCCTTCCACAGACAACTGGGGGATGCTGCACTAATGAATGGTCTGCAGAAAGTGTGATTAGAACCTGTAACCTAGTGTATGTCTTTATTGCCAGCAATTATGATGTTACAGATTGATTCTTCTGGGATCAACTCTGTTTTCCATTACATTTTAAATAAGCCTGGTAAGAGTATCACTTTAATCAGGATTGACACTTGTTCCTAGATGGTGTGAATTAATTAACCTGATGATTAATCTTGATCCAAGAACAAGCATGTGAAAAGACAGAGTTGACTCAGAGATTGGTGAGCATGGATAAGGGAAAAGAGAACGTCCAGTCTTTAGGAATTTAGAAACAGAGTCTGACTTTCTCTGAGAGACCAATTGGAGCTTGGGATAGCTCCAAACAGCCATGCTTCCTCCTTGGAAAACATGAAGCACGTTCTATCAGGACAATGGGGAACACTTGGTACTGTACGGTGGACAACTGGACAATGTACTAAGTTTGGCTGTATCTGGGCTTACCAGGAAGAATGGAATGAACTTTGCAACATATATTTTCTGCCTTCCTCAACGGTATGACTAGGCATATGGGTTCTCAAGGTATGTGGGTAGGGCAAGGTTCAGATGGGCCCACGAAGGCCACCATTAAATAAAGGGACACATACTTACTGCACCAGTTACCTTTCTGTCGTTATAATGAAGCACTGAGATAACTAACTTGCAAGAGCAAAGGCTTGCTTGAATTCTCAGTTTTAGATGCTCCAGCCCCCAATGAGTTAGATCTATTCCTTTGGCTCCTTATGAGAGTGTGGGATAACAACGCAAGGAACGTGTGGTAGTGCAAGCTGGGTAGTTCATCAGACTGAAAGCCAAGAGGTTCAGCCAGAATCTCACAAACCCAAGTGACGGCATGCCTGCCATAATAACCCAAGGTTCTCCCATAACACTCCACATCTCAAAGTTTCTTCCACTTTCTAATAGGGTCACCCCAAGGTCCCAGACGTTAAAATAGGAACTTCCTGAGGGCATGTGTCTTAGTTAGGGTTCTCTAGAGTCACAGAACTTATGGTAGTCTCTATGTAGTAAAGGGATTTATTGATGACTTACAGTTTGTAGTCCAACTCCCAACAATCAACTCCCAACAACAGTCGCGGCAGCAGCTGTGAATGGAAGTCCAAGGATCCAGCAATTGCTCAGTCCCACAAGGCAAGCAGGCGAAGCAGAGAGAGCCTTCCTTCTTCCAATGTCCTTATATAGGTCTCTAGCAAAAAGTGTGGCCCAGGTTAAAGGTGTGTGCCACCACACCTTTAACCTCGGATGACCTTGAATTCATAGAGTTTTTTATGTTAATCCTATGGGATTCGTAGCCACTATTCCTCAAGGTCTCCCTGCCAAGATTCAGGTCGGAAACTTGTATCTCTCAGCCTCCAGATTAGGGCCACAGGTGAGCCTTCTAATTCTGGATTGTAATTTATTTCAGACGTAGTCAAGTTGACAACCAGGAATAGCCACTACAGCATGCAACATCCAAATTGAAGCACCCGTGGAGATACCTAAAGAGAGTTTGCCAAAGTTGGATAAAAAGTCAAATTTCATGTTCTTATTAATAAGGTGGACTTGGGTCCCCAGAATGGGCATGGGATTATAGCTGTATGTTATGAGAGCACTGTGGTGGGTTCTAAGCACTGAGAAGAAGTCACAGGTCTGAGTGCAGAATGCAACAGTGAAACGTCCTGGAATAAAAAGCAGGTCTCATCACATCTCGTGAATCTTCGCAAATACCAAGATTATCCCATCAGCACGAAGAACTGGAAGGGGCCATGAATACATGCCAAGAGAAGACACTCCACCGTGCTTTGTGCATGAGGCTAAGCCATATTGGTTCTTAATGGCATGAAAAAAAATCCAGGGAACACTAAAGAACTACCAACAAAGGATCATTTCTGTGAACATGGGTGCAAGGTCAGGAGTAAGGAGGTTGAAGTATGCAGGGTAGGCCTGGTAGTTAGTCTCTAACGTTTACTGTAATACCTGATGAGCTGTGTCAGCATGTGATGAGAGTACAGCTAAAGAAAGAAGAAGAGAAGCACACCAGAGACAGTGAAAAAGGCATTCTCTACTCCTAATAAAGAGACACCACAGAAGGAAAGTGAAAGAGATAACTCCCCTCCCCGCCCCCGGGGTCTTGAATGTCTGGATGGAATTATTAGAACTGCCGCCGGTCAAAGATCTTGGAACTTGCTTACAGATTAACACAGAGATGAAGAACACCTGGAGATACTGCCTGAGACATGGAGTTGGATCCCTTATAGACCCAATTACCTTAGTGATAAATGTCTGAACGAACAACTTGAGTGGAGGAAGAATTGTGGTCCATGGGTTCATAGGCCGTGGTACATGGTCAGCTGCTTGTACTGCTTTGGGACTGAGGCCAGGCCAAACGTCATGGAGGAGATCAGGTACCTTAGCTGGGCAGCTCACCTCACAGCAGAGAAGAAGCTAACAAAAGACATCTTTCAGGACATTCTCCCAGTGACCTACTTGGTCCTTCTAGGTTCTACCTCCCGATTTTCCCCATCTCCCGTTAATGCCACCATGCAATGAATTTACCAAATGATAACACAAATTGATTAGATCAGAACCTTGGAATCCAATTAATTTCCTAAAGCCCACTAGCTGGTGAGCAGTTGCACAACAAATGAACCTGTGGGAGAAAATTCATCTTCAAAATACACTTCTTATGCTAGCTTCATTATTGTTTAGGCCACATTTCTGCTGTTTGCTGCCTGAAGCACTTACAAAGCAAAGACATCATAACTGTTTACTTGTGATTGCCTTGCTGCTTACAACAGCAGGCATGCTAAGGTTTAGTTGCCTACCTATGATCTACCCTATACTGAAGCACTACCATCCCAAATTAGTTAGGCTACCCCTCTGCTTAACCACCTTGCTAGGCTTCCTGTCGTTTGTAGAGGAAACCCTCTCCCTGACAGGGCAGATCCTTATAGGACTGGATGGAGCCTTTAATTCCATCAGCTTCCTTCTCTCTATCCCATGCATCTGGTCCATGAACCACAGTTCCCTCCACTGTCACTGTCCATCAGCCTTCTTGGTGTCCCTAAGACTACAAACATGAAGGCTGCTTTGCCTGTAATTCCTACATTAGCTTCTTTCCCGTTGTTGTGACAAAATGCCTGGTAAAAAGAACTGTGGACAGGAAGGGTTTGTTTGGGCTCCCGGTCTGAGGGAACAGTCCGCCTTAGCAGAAAAAGCAGGAAGAGCAGGGGGGCGTCTCATCACATGGCATCCTCAATCAGGAAGCAGAGAGTCAGATGCTCTATGGTTCTCACTTTCTCTCATATACTCAGGCCAGGACTGCAATCCATGAGTGGGGCTTCTTTTAGTTGCTCTTCCCATCTCAGTTAACCCAAACTAGAAATATTTCACAGATATGCCCAGCGGTTTGTCTCCTAAATGACTCTGGATCTTGGAAAGTTGGCAATAGTATCAACTCCCATAAGTTGCCCTTCCCCCTCCATTCTGTCTCAGAAATCTACCCATATTTACCCCTGACTTCTCTCCCTTCTGACATTCCTAGCATCTGTGTTAGAGCTAGGACAACATTTTATACATTTCTATACAAGACTCAAGTTCCTCATATCCTGTGTACCTGTGATGGCTAATATTGTTCATCTAATTTAATTGAACCAAAGAATGATAAAGTAACTGGTAGATTGTTATTCCTGATTATTTCATGAAGTTGTTTCCTAGAGGGATGAACCTTAGGGTTGCTAAACTAAGAAGTACTTACCCTCATCATCGTGGCTGGGCTTCATCCAATCTATTGGGAGCCCAGGTTGAACAAAGACCTCCCTCTTCTCTTGCCCTCAGACATGTGAATCTTGTTCCTGAATGCTGTTTCTCCTAGAGGCTGACTGATCATCTCTGCAACCTCAGCACCATGATAGATATTAATTGGTGTTCATGAAATGACAGAGTAAATGAACAAATTAGTGGAATCCACTGAGATTTGAAAAGTTAGAAGTAAATCCTATAACATCTAGATTCCTGCTGCTAAGGAGCACTGCTTCCCACACATCTCCAGGCTATCACAGCTTACCAGTCTGCTAAGGTTCCAGCCTGCACGGTGATCGCCTCCAGCACCTCCAGCGGTTTTCCTAATTACTGCTTATCCAAAGGGCCGGATTGTTCTGGTAGGCATGACATTTTTTTCTACTGTGTTTGAAGTATGAATGTGTAAGCCTGACTTCTAGCCACGACAGGCTTGTATGTGACAGCTGTTTAATAATACATGTATGACATGTCGGAAGAAATCTAAATTAGAATCATTTAGTGATGTACATACCATGTATTCTTTAATATATATATACATATATATATAATTTACTGGTCATATACAGATCATACATGTGTATTTTCATACATGAAACATTATCAAAGAAGGCTGATCAGGATTAAAATTAAGGATTTTGTCAGACTTTATATAAAGTGGCATAATTAGTGACATTTATAAATTGACTAGTATTCATGAATAGATGTTGAATGAGAGAATAAACACACTTGAAAAGGTAAAACAAAAAGATCACACAATACAGTACCTTAACATTCTATTCATGCAATTTTCCTCAATGGTTCTTGTTCAGTGGCTTGCTAAGGGGACACAAGCCATGGCTTTCTGGGGTCTGAAAAAGCCACTGTAGTCTCTGGTAGCTAGGAGAGTCATCTGCAAAGCCATGCTGGTGGCTTTCAAGTCTGGGAAATGCCACTACGGAAGGAAAGCCCTCCTCCTCTACCTCATTTTCTAAGCTTCATAGTCGGATAGCAGTCTGGGCTGCAGGCATTGTGTTTTGAAAGGATTATTGCACATCCTGAGATGTGAAAGCCACTCTAGCTTCTGCCCCCACAGCTTGGGACACCAACCGAGACATACTGCCATCACACAGCACCAATGGACTGTCTCTGGTGGCTTCCTGCTTAATGACATTCCAAAGCTCTGCTCCTTCCATTCCGCAGCCTCCTCTCCACCGACTCCTTTTCTGCTCCTTGTAAAGCCTTTTTCTATTTCTTTTGCATTCACCTCATTTATCTTACCTTCACACTTCCCTGACCTGATTACCCTTAGACATCATCACTCCTGTCTCCCTTTATGTATCAGTGGCTGCTACTTGATATTACACTGATATTTTAATATCGTAACAGAAAATGATAAAGGCCAATCAATTACATTGTATTATCCATTGTGTTCCATTGGGATTGATTTTCCTCTATGTAATCATGTTTGCAGCCATAAAAACAAAGATTAAAAAGGAAGTTCTCTCTGTTTTTCATATGCAAAGGAGTCATACGAGCGAATCTGCCTAATAATGCTGCTGCTAAGAATATTCAATCCCATCTCCAGAAGCGGGGTCTTTAGGACATGGCTGTAGCCATGGACAGCACCCAAGGCTGGAGAAATTTTCCCTGCTGCTCTTGGAGAAAGCCTGGCATTCTGTTTACTTTCTAATAAATGGCAATTCTGTGTTGACTGCACATTTTTGCATTTCATGAGAGGCTTTTCCATTGTCACTTTGCTTCCTCCTTCCCACATCATCTGCCTAAAATCCCCCACATCAAATAACCTACCAGGGTAGCGATAATGAGCCTTCCCCAGTGCTACCATGCCATTCACCTCCTTAAACTACAGTGGCTTGCTGAGGCTTCTGGTCCTGGAGAATAAATATATATTGGCTTCAACCTGGGCACATCCAAATGCCAGGGAGATAACACAATGCAGGGTAAATAGCTATTAGGAGAAACTGAAGAATCCTGCCATTCTCTCTTCAGTAGGAGGTATCTCAGAGCCAGGAATGGGCTGCTAAGAGGTGAGCTACGGAGGCTAAGTCCTCTAATTATGAGCTTCCCATGCTCAGGGAAGCATGAGCTGGAGGACAGCCCCCCATGGCAGCTCCAAGCACTGCGGAGAGCATTACTGCTTCACAACCGTCTCAACAGTCAAAGAAGGGCTCCCGCAATTTTCAGGACCACACCGTAGACAATGTTGCCTTTTGTTTGGTGTAATAAGCATGCATGAAGAAATGCTGCCCATGTGGAGGTGTGGGTTATCTGCAAAGCCAGGATAATCAACTGATCATACTTCCTAGAGTCAGGGTGTCTGTGGCTCTCTTTGCCACCTCCTGGCTTTTCTGCTGAATTTTTTCCCCAGAAAGAAGCAAATGGCATTCAGCAAACATCCTTCAAGGGGCTGGAGAGATAGCTCAAGTAGCAAAGTGTTTGCCTAGCAAGCATGAGGACCTAAGGCAGAGACAGGAGGATCCCAGCATCTCTGACTAGCTCACTTTACTCGGTCGGACAGTTCCTGGACAGTGAGAGATCCTGCATCAAAACACAAGGTGGATGGCTCCTTAGATACACACTCATACACATATACCTGAAATGCATGTGAAGAGAGAGAGAAGGGGAGACAAGAGACAGACAGACAGACAGACAGACAGACAGACAGACACCAAGAGAACAAATCATTCCAAGTTATAAATAAGGAGGAGGGATCAGTAGCAAATTCAGGATTTGTGACTTCAAAATTCCCCAACAGTGGACAGACATATGCAGTTGCTGGGACGAGGCCGGCTGCTATAGCCGACTGCTGCACAGATCTGGAGAGCCCCCTGAGTACAGTCTAGGTGCGGCATCCTGCAGCTACCAGCTAGGGGCTTTTCTTATCCAGTGAAGCCTGGAGACACTGCTCTGGAACACATTCTCTGGAAATCTCTCTTGTCATGGGACACAGTTCAGTAGGAAATATACTTCTGTTTTATGAAAATACATATAATATAAAAGAAAAAAAAACCAAGAGTAGTATATCCGTATATTTTAATGTGTTTCACAAACCTGTGCCCGCTCAATCCCTCCCTGATGCTTCTGGGTTCTGTCTACCTCTAACCAATGCCAGAATCTGCTTACTTTTTTTACTCGGGAGCAGCAGCCCCTCTGGGGAAGTCTGACAAGCAAATGAAGTCGATAGCAAGAAGGATGGTAGCGAAGCTTCCCCTTCCCACAAGGAAGCCCTGAACTCCTGTTCGCTCATTTGGTTAAAAAAAAAAAAAAGTCTCTAACTGCTTCCAGCAACACTCTCCCTGGGAGAGTTCGCGCTCAGAGCCAGTGAGTCATTTTTATTGTGTAACAAACAGTTACTCAAATAGGGTATCTCTGAGTGGTCATTATCTCCTCCCTCCAACTCCAATGGCCACAAATCTCCAGGAGCGCAGGGCAGACCTGTAGCTGTCGCCCTACCCAACCCCGCATGCCCTGTACTCATAAATAAACAAGCTTCAGTATTAGCAAGGCCGAGTGAGCTCGACTTGCAGCCCCCAGAATGAAAGATCTGGAACGTTCAAGAAAGCCTTCCAAATGTTCTGTGGCACACTTAGCACTTCGCGAGCCGGACAGCTGTGGGAATGGGGTCAGATTTCCTCCTCAGGGGAAATTACTCAAATGGGTCTTAAAATTTATAGTGTGTGTTGTGATAATAAATAAAAATAAAATGCACCTCCTCAGCTAGGAGTCGCTTTGGCTGAAGATGTCCTCTGGAGTTTGCTCCTTTTCACAAAGCCTGGGAGGGGTTTCCACAAAGCTCTTACAAAATGGCGCCTCTCAAAATCCCCCAGCAATGAACAGACCCCGGCAGATGCTGGTGTCTTTTCAGGTAGAAGCCCTTGCTGCTGTTGTCTGCTGATGTGATGCACAGATCTGGAGAGCGCCCTTAGTATATAGTCTAGGCGGGGCATCCTGCAGCTACCAGCTAGGGGGCTCTTCTCCAGTGCAAGCTCCCAACTCAAAGGTTCACTTGTCAGCCTCGCTGACCCCCAGTCCCCGCCGCCTTATGCTGTTGGCTCCCACCAGGCCCCTTTCTTCGTTTGCTCCTTTCGAAAGAAACACACACCTTCTGGTTCATAGAAATGTGACCCATGCAATCAAACATAAACCTTAAAGTCAAGGGTTCTAATGTTTTCCTGCATTGCAGAATAACATACCGTTGGAGGTGAGATTTTAAAGTTTCACTAAAGAATATTTTTCCCACTTTCTGGAAACATTCCTGAAGTATTGAAGGCAACACAAGATTAGTACACCAAGGTCTCCCAAGAGTATCTCAGGCATCATGTGCAAGAGCCAGAAAAGCTGCCCAGCCTGGAACCCCAGCATCTGCCCTGATCTTGATTCCACACCTCGGTTCTAACTGCACTCCACATAACCCATTGTTATCAGATTCCCTGGGGTCTCAGAAAACCTAGCAAAAACAATGTGGAATGGATTCCATGTGTGCAATCTACAGGCCTTTTCCCTTCTTTGCCTCATATTAAGTAAGAATTTATAACACTCCACAGTCCGTATGAAAAGCATTTAAAGTGATATGGATAAAATTATCTCCCGAAACGAATTTCTCACATAAAATCTGGACAGGGAGAATCCTCCTATAAGGTGAGAAAATTTCATTTGGAGAATATTTTTATATTTTGTCAAATAATGAAAATCTGTTACATTTCATGCAGTCTGAATCTGTGGCCTTTTGTGGTACTCCTTACTAGGGCATAACATCGTAAAATGTTGGGGCATCCTCTGCCATTTAACAAATGAAAATAAGTAATTGTTAAAAAATAAATAAAAGCAGGATCTCTCTATGCATTTAAAACAAAAGAATACTTATCTCTCAAACATTGGATGAGGAGGAGGGTGATTGATGATGATGATGATGATGATGATGATGATGATGATGATGATTGGATTATCCCTCTTAATAGCAGCTGGTATTCGTAGTGCTTGAAAGAAGCAAAGAAGTATGGTTGTCACTTTACATGCAGTCTCTATTCTGAACCTCCTATAATTGTTTAGGTCTTGCCCGCATTTTGCAGATGCTCAGCATGCACTCGCAGTTAGCCAGCCACTCAGAGGCAGAAGCAGGACTCAATGCAGGTCAGATCTGTGTATCACAAATGCCTATCGAAATAGGAGGAACGAAAACTGGTTTGCATTGTTGACCATGTTAATGGAGGCAGGACTTCGTGACTGCAGATGATCTGATGTTTGAATATTGTTCTGGAAGATCCCAGAGGGAAGCACTGGGTCTGCAAGGAAAGTAAACTTTTACGACTGCATTGTTCCCGGAGACTTGGCAGCCCCAGCTATTCTCACAACTCTCTAGTCTTGCTCTGTTACTTAATCAGTACTACACAGCGGCCACTTAATCCTTTTTATGGCTTAGCTTGTCTTGTAATGTTCTTGTACTGCTGATAAACCCATTCGCAGGAATAATGCACCTTTAGCAAGTCTTTGTCATGCTCTGTTTTTTAAGTAAGGATGCTTCTGATGTCTCCATGCATTCACAGCATTACTGTACACTGACTACAAACCCAGCCACCTGGGAAAGGCAGAGGAGCAGTAAAAATCACTTTCGAACAAGTTAGTTATTGTGTTATCCTCTAAGAGTCTTATTCCAGGGCATGGGTCCCTTTAAATCATGAGTTTAAAGCCTCCAGCTTTCATTTTTATCATGATCTATGTCAATTGCATCAACCTGTTAAGACTATGGTAAAAAATTTAAAATATAAAAGTGCTCCTAAATCTTGAAAAGTAGCAGTTTCTTTTTCTGACTCACGAAGACGGTGTTTGTTACAACTTTTCTTTTAAGAACTCCATTTCCAGTTCAATATCTCCTCTTCTAGCCGTTTTAATTTCAGTGAAATAAGCATGCCTAAGTGGAAGAATTCTTAACCTAGCAGCAGTCAGCTTCCTTTGAGAATCAATTAGCAGCCAAATAACTCCGCAGACCCCTGGAATGACACGAGTCTGCTGTGTTTCCCCAAGTTACCTGGAGCAAGGTAAATGGCCAAGAGAGCTTTGCTTGGGGAAACCATGAAAGGATGAGCCACACTGCTGGGATATTGTTCAGGAACAATCTGCAGGGGGCAGGGTGGGGGGGCGGGCGCGGGGAGATGTATCTGAAGCCACAAGGCAACTTTAAAAAAAAACAATAAAATATCATTCAACTCTCTGAGTTCCTCAGCGGGGTTGTGCCGTCCATTTTGCCTGACCTTGCTGCTCCTTTTATTTTTAGCTTGACCAGTTACAATTAAACCGTCAGCTCGGTAAACTTGTTTGTTGCCTGCATATGAGAGGCGTGCGTACCGCATCGAGGTACGGCGTCACTGTCTTTGGAAGAGAGATGCCTACAAAGAAAGGGCTAGAGATTGGCATGCAAAGCCTGGCATCACTGACAAGCGATTTCAGTTGGAGTCAAACAATGTGGCTGGCGAGGGAGGGAGGGAGGGTGCTCTCACCTACACTGTGCAGAGGGGGCGAGGGACAGCAGGAAGGGGTTTATTTTTAGAAGTCTTTGCTAAGCTCTTTATAAGCATCTCAATCTCTGTTAAAAAGAACAGCAAATGTCTACATGTTCCTTAGGGGAGCCCGTTGGTGTGCCTCCATATAAAATTTTAGTGGTTGGCTGCCTAGAGCGAGGCTTTTCGTAAGACAATATACAAATTGCTCTTTTTATGGTTCTTTATTTATAGTGAAACAACCATTTTAATAAAATGATTCACTTAGATTATTTTACTGCCCTTCATTATGGGTTTTTGTATTCTTTCATTTGTTCCTGCCTTTCCCTTGGGTTGAAATTAAAACATTTGACTCTGCAATTAATCATACATACATTTGGGTTTTTGAAGGACTGTGTTCTTTTACAAACTTGCTAAAATATCATTATATGTACCTAAAGATCAGAGTCAGTGCAAACTGTTTGTGGGCTCACATAGGTCGTTCCTAAGCCACATTCAAGGTGCTCAGGGCATTCATATATCTAGCATTTATTTAGTAGGAGGGAAGGAGAATGGAATGGCTTGGCTCACAGAAGAATTAACTACATGGATCTTTACAAATCCTAGGTACCATGCTGATGTTCGCCAAGGCAATTTCACTCACATGGCAAGGCTCATCGTATGGACAAAGGTAACTGTTGCTTTGTACTTACAATGTCATAATGTAAAGTCCATTATGTAAAAGGCTTTTCCGGGAGGCATGAGGCACATGTGTCTTAAAGCACGAAAAACGGATATTGCACTTAAGAGTGTAAGTAATATAAAAGAAAATTCTCGGATTGTGTATCTAGATGCCAGTAGATCCAGTTAAAAGCAGTAAGACTTACACTGGGAAGATGCAGCTGGTTATGAGTACTGTGTTGTCTGATGCCTGTTAGCAACCCGAGGGCATTTTGACAGGCAATAGAGCATTTATGTACAAACTGAAATGAAAACTGAATCAACAAAAAGTAATTATTTCTCATCTTATTTAAAAGTTGTGATCAAAATTAATGCTAAACAACTGATATTATAAAATTTATTCATTAAATTAAATTTCCAATTTAGGATTTTTAAACACTGAAAGATTCAAGCACAGTCTCTTTGTTTTGAATGCATCTCTTTGCTGAAATATTCCCCACTTGCTTTGACAACATTCAGAGCACCTAAGGATTTATAAGTAAAATCTGATATTTCACTCAGAAAAATCTATGTAAAATAAACACTGCCTTTATTATATAAATACACATTCTCAGATAATGTGTTGTGACTTAAATTGCGAAAATAAACCCATGCAGACAGACAGATATACAAAGAGACAGAGAGGTGACACATATGCTCACACCTCCCTTACTAATTTGCTAAATTAATTTCTCTCTTCAAAAAATTTGTACTGTGACTAAGATGAATTAAATATAGTGGTTTGAATCTAGAATAAAAAGAAGACATTAAAACTATCCATATTTTAGGGGGAAACAGCTATGCTTGGCTAACTATTATTACTATTATTATTATTATTATTATTATTATTATTCATTGCATTTAAAGAAATTTGGACTAATGATCAAAGGCATTTTGATTTGTTTGAAAATTGTTAATGACCCATCCAGTCTCTACCCCCACATACAGTCAGACTACAGCGCATGCATACTCTCTGCTCTAATCTAACGAAGGGACTTTACCTCAAATACCAACGCCATAAAACAGGTTCAATCTGGAAAATATTTTCTAAGCGAGCAACCATGTGTAGCATTTACCGAACTTGTTCTGAAAGGGGCTGCAGCTGCAACATGAGCAGGTCTCACTTCCTTGAAGGCTCCAGGTGTGGCAAGGGGAAGGGGAGGCTCTCCCTGCTCACCGCGCTCAGCAATGGCACTTTAGATCCTCACCTATCAGCATCTCACACAGGGCTGCTCCAGGTAAAGAAGGGACCTTGGAAGAGAAGAGCTCATCCGCCCAGCAGAACGTGCGCCACAGAATTCACGATCACACTGCAAACCCAGACACCCAACCAGATAATAAGATGAGTAATCTCTCTAGCCGCCCACCTAAACTGTGTGGCGTAGCAAGTTTCCGAAGCACGAAAGAAAATAACCAGCTGGTTATTAACCTAAGAAGTTACTGCACGGAACACTGCCAAAAGGGTTCCCATCAAATTAGACTTTCGTGCTGTCTTATGAAAACTTTAAAAAAAAAAATCATGTTTGCTGATTACAACTAAAAAACGTCTTGGGATAAATTCAAAACTTTACTGCAGAAATATAAAATGTGCCAGAAATATAAAATGTGCCAGATATCATCGTAGACAAAGACAATTTGATGAATTTTTAAGAATTACGAAGTCTACTTCAACAACACTGGCATGATGGGTGATGGGTATGATATGAAACCTTCTCTTTCTAATGTAAAGTGTTTTTAAAATGAAATCTGCACTTAGTTGCCAATATCTTCTCCTTCTGGCTTCTCACTTTATGACACTAACATAGGATCCCATTCACCAAGCCAATTGAAATTTTAATAAAAGAAAGCAGGAGTTTCTAATAAACTCCTGCAGTGAGCTGATAATACCAAACATCTTTAGCAGCATGGTGGTTTTTTTTATTATTATTTTAGCTGTATATTAATATGCTAGTATTTGTAAACTCCCCAGAGCCACTCAATTTATTTCAGAAGCCTTTTCCATTGTGAAAAGTTTATGTGACAAAGAAAGATACTTTCTTTGGCAGTTTTTCTATCCAACAACTCTTTGGCAGGAGACTATATGGCTGACAAATGGGTTGTGACTGTGTGTTCGGGCCTGGATGGATCAGCAACGACTGGTCTCTCTTATGTCAGTTCTCACCCTGGACAAACCCAGAAAGCCAGCAGAGCACATACCTTCTGAGGAGCCCTTCCTCAGTACATACCTCCTCGGCGGGGGCTCTAACACCTTGTGCTGACGTATACCCCTCACTGCAACAAGGCTGCTGGCTTTTTCTGTTCCATCCCCTCAATGCCACCCCAGACAACCACCACCTCACACATGCCAACTTCTCAATCAAATGACTAGCTCACTGCCACTCTTAGTACTGTGGCTGTATAGCTCTTTTTTTCCTCTGAATATAATACGAGGTAATCCATGTTGCCAATGTCGTTGGAATGTGTAACACAAAATCATGCAGCGGAGATTTATGGTGTAGGGTGTAACGTGGAACTGTTATCAATCATGAACAAATTCCAACCTACATTGTCAGTAATGAGTCAACGTTGAAACAGTGTTTGCCAGTAACTGAGCACCCTTCTAGGCAGTTATGCTTGTGAATCAGTTTACCAACTTGGCCCTTTGTCCAGCTCCATGTGCCAGATGCTGACATCATACCTACTTTGCACATAAGAAGACTATGGCACAGGGAAGCGCCTGGTCAGCAGTATGAGGCGAGCAAGAACTGAGCCGGGTTCACACTCAGGTAATGCAGCCAGCATGTGGCTATCACCACTCTATGTCAGGAAGCTAAACTCCATTACAAGCACTGCCCCGCCCTCGATGTTTTAGCCCAAAGCTGCTCCTGCAGGCCCTCCCACCCCTATTCTTTCCAACCTCTTCGTTGTGGTTGATATTAAATTCAGGAAGAAATTTATACTTCTCTTCCCCTATCAATGTTATGTCTTCCAATCTGACTCTGTAAAAATAGTCAAGAAATGTTTTCTATGGCCCTCAACCCATGGGAGCCAGAGCTGGGGTGGACCTCTTAATCCTACGGGAAGCTGGATGTTATACGGTATTTTAACATGTAAAACTGTTATTTATTTGTTTGGTGGTTTATTTATTGATTGATTGATTTATAGTCAGCATTTCACTATGCATACCAGGTTGGCCTTGTGTCTTCCTCCTCAGCCTCCTAACTGCTAAGCCTGCACAGGTGAGCTACCACACCCAGGTCTCTTTGTATACGATTTAGGGAAAAGCCCCAAAGCTGTGCAGTTGGGGAAGAAGCTCTTCTGCAAAACAAACAAATAAATAAGTCATCCTTACAGTCAGACAGAGGCACACGGGATGGCAGGCAGGAGCACACGGGATGCCAGGCAGGGGCACGCGGGATGGCAGGCAGGAACACGCCGGATGGCAGGCAGGAGCACACGGGATGGCAGGCAGGAGCACATGGGACAGCAGGCAAGAGCACGTGGGATGCCAGGCAGGAGCACATGGGATGTCAGACAGGAGCACACGAGATGGCAGGCAGGAGCACACGGGGTGCCAGGCAGGAGCACACGGGATGCCAGGCAGGAGCACACGGGATGGCAGGCAGATGCACACAGGATGGCAGGCAGGAGCACACGGGATGGCAGGCAGGAGCACACGGGATGGCAGGCAGGAGCACACGGGATGCCAGGCAGGTGCACATGGGATGCCAGGAAAGTACACATGGGATGCTAGGCAGGTGCACACAGGATGCCAGGAAGGTGCACACGAGATGCAAGGCAGGAGCACACAGGATGCCAGGAAGGTACACACAGGATGCCAGGCAGGTGCACACAGGATGCCAGGAAGGTACACACGGGATGCCAGGCAGGTGCACACGGGATGGCAGGCAGGTGCACACGGGATGCCCGGCAGGAGCACATGGGATGCCAGGAAGGTACACATGGGATGCCAGGCAGGTGCACACAAGATGCCAGGCAGAAGCACATGGGGTGTCAGGCAGGTGCACACGGGATGCCAGGCAGGTGCACACGGGATGGCAGGCAGGAGCACACAGGATGCCAGGCAGAAGCACACAGGATGCCAGGCAGGTGCACACAGGATGCCAGGCAGAAGCACATGGGATGCCAGGCAGATGCACAGGGAATGCCAGGCAGGTGCACACGGGATGGCAGGCAGGAGCACACGGGATGCCAGGCAGAAGCACACGGGATGCCAGGAAGGTGCACACGAGATGCCAGTCATGGTGAAGAAACAGCCCAACTGTATCTCACAAATGTCACCTCCACATATCACAGAAGGATGGCTCTTGCAACCTCTTACCTCTCTTCAACTCTCATTTGACCTGAGGCTTACACAGTGAAAAAGAAGAGAGTTTCTGTAGTCAGGCCTACAAGGCTAAGCTGTCAAGGGTACATACCTGACTTAAGCAAGGAGAACTTTGGGCTTCCACAGCCAGGACACCGGACCAGTTCAGGAAAGCAGCAACAGTGGCAGCCTCAGTGACAGACACTCTTTGGAGTTCAGGCAGATAGACAAAGTGCATCTAGGCTGGTGTACGTCTTTCTGGGAAAAGCAGAACTCTCTTTTCACCCCAGATCTCCTGTGATCCCATAGCCAAATATTGATGTGGTTAGGTTTCCAGGGAGGGCAGCCCCAATTCTTGAACTGCAGCTTGGATGTGCTGGTGCCAGATTAATGATTGTTCTAACCCATTGCTCGGTTTGTGTTTTGCTTGAGACTGAGCCTCATGTATCCCAGGTTGGCTCCTAACTCATTATGTGGCCAAGGAAGACCTTGAATTTCCGAGACACCTTGCCTGACTCAGTAGGGATCAAACCCAAGGCATCACACACACTAGGCAAACACTTCACCAATCAGCTTCATTCCTAGAAATCTAGCTCAGAATATTCAGTAACATATGCCCTGTACTTGTTCTGGATCTGGTGTTCAAGGCAGACCGTTAGACTCCATAGGCACGTGTAGCAGGGGTAGCATTTGGTGATAGAAATACCATATATCTTTGTTTAGAAGTAGTGGCTTCTATTAAATTTAATTACTTCCCCTGTGGCTTTAAATCAAGGGCAGCTTCTGTTAAATTTAATTACTTTCCCCTGCGGTTTACATGGCAAAGGTGTCATTGCTACTCGTGGTGCGCTTCTGGCCATCGGGAAAGCATGGTTGCGATTTGCTCCAGCACACTAACGCCTTCCCTTATGATTTTACTTCTTCGCTCTACCCAATTGCATTGGGTTTTTGGACGTTTTGTTCACAAAAATCTGCTCTTGTTATTTATTTTTTTTTTTTTTTGCAAAAAAAAAAATCAAAATCTTTGCAAATTATTCAATTAAGGACAAGTGATTGGCAGTTGCAATCAGAAGGGGAGGCCAAGAAAGCCATTTTTGATGAATTTCAACACAAAGCCAGACTGGGTTTATTTGACAATTTCATCTTAAGAATGTCTAGCTTCAAAAATCTACACAAAAATGCAGTTCCCTAACGTTTCTGACTTTCATTTGATTAAACACCCCCAGCTAACCATTTTCCTTGCTAATTACCATCCACGCCAATTCCAATTGCTCTTCTGCCCCCTAATTGTGAGAGCAGGCATTGGACTGTAGCTAACACAGACATTTATTGACTTGCCACTCCAGGCATCTGCAGAAGAGAATTCCTAAAAGTTTGCTTCTCTGGATATGAAGTGGATCTTCATTAACATTCTGAAAACGAAATGCAGCTTCATAAAAAAATAATAATAAAATAAAATAAGGCAGCTTTTCAGGCCATTTTAGAATTTCAGAGAAATTCTGCATTATCTTCACCGTGATTCTATGCAGATGTCAGGCTGTAGCTCAACTGAAATGACAATGGAATCATTTCGATTCCATGCAATGTGCAAAAAACAGTCAATTTTTCACTTGGCAAGCTGAAGTCTAAAGTAATTAAGCACTGCTGTGTGGGAGGCAGCTTCCTGCTCTGAAGTCAGCCTGAGATAATTACCATATTAAAGTCAAAACATCATGTACCGCACTGATAGATAGATGGATGGAGAGATTGGGCATCTATTAAATGATCCGTTTTGTTCTGCTTCCTGGGAAATGTGCCACTGATGCCAATTAAGAAATATATATTCCAAGTGAGTGTTTCTAAGTGACAAAACTTCTATCTGGTAAATTGAATTTATTATTTACTGATCATGAAGTACTTAAAGTCATAAAAATCTAGCTGGAGAGCAACCTAGGAAGAGAATTACATGCTCTGACTCGGTTTACAGGGCCCTCATTACCCAACTGCCACGTAAGCACCAATTCCCTCACAGAAACATTCCCCACCAAGGTACCAAGTTATTCTGGTCAGGAAAATTCTAACTGGAATAGTAATGTAATGTTGCAGATAAAGTATAAACATTCAGAGATTTCAAAGTCAAAAAACAAGTTGGGCAGAAAATTCATTCTCTGTGTGTTTAAAGGAGAGATAATGAAACCCACATCAAAAATAATCTTCATTATAGGTCTTTAAACCTATCTATGGCTTTGAAAAAGGAAGTGACCTCGCAAATATCAAAGTCAGACAGATAGGTAATTCATTAACATAATTCAGCTGGATGCAGTGTAGGAAAACTCTCCTTAAAGCAGTCCTGGCAGCTTCCTTTATTAAAAATTAATCATTTATTAATATTCCTCTTCAAGTTTACTATCAAGTGTTGTTTATAATTTTATAATGCTACCTGGCAAAGACTCAACTAATGAAACACCTCTATGTGATTTAAGTAGGACAGTTTATTTTTGTGTAAATATTGGGGAAAAGGGAAAAAGCTGTTGACTATCAGGAAGGGCATCTTCACATCAGGATCATTTTCTGAGGGAAGAAAGGCGCTCTGTGTCAGCAGCGGAGTTTGTGTCTGATCCCTTCTAACTGCTTTCTGTGGGATTTATTTGCCACCATGTCCACTAGCTTATTGACACCGTAAAAAAGAAACTCCTTTAAAATCACAGAAAAGAACTTTTGATAATCAAAACTAGTATTTTTTTCTTATTGACCAAAAAAGTACATTTTCTAGTACAAAAAAAATATCAAAAGCTGAGTGTGGTGGTGAATCTCTAAGACTCAGCCTCAAGGGAGTCAAAGGCAAGAGAATTGGGATTTAAAGGCCATCCTGCGATAGTTAGCTGAGAGCCAGCCTGGACTACTAGAGACCCTGCCTCAAATGAAATGAAACATCAATCCATCGTTAATGGCTTCTTTCTTCTGTCCGTAAGGACAAATCTGAAGAATTAGCAGCTAACTTCAGATCTGATACCACCCCTGCCTGCTGGTCAGGAGTCCATGGGGCCGTGAGCAACAGTTGAGCCAGGCTCATTGCTAAATTCTAGAATGTTCTAAAAGACAGTTGCAGTCTTTGGGTGGGGGTGGGGGGCTCTCAGAACAAATTCTGAAATAAGTGTAATTTGGGATTATCTTATATGCAAAGGCAGAAAAAGGGGACTTTTATTAGGACTTGTCCCTCTACCATAAAATTTAACAGAGAAGATAGTTGTTATGGGAGTTTGAGACACTGTCTCATGTAGCTAAAGCTGGTCTCAAAGTCTCTCATGTAAATAAAGAAGGTACTGTGGCCCTGACCCCTCTGCCCTCCCCTGCTGAAGGGATTATAGGTGTGAGTCATCTAGCATAACGATGCAGAGTCATCAAAATGGAGAGCAGAAAACAGAGATTCCTGCTGACAGTTTAGAGCTATATAATAAAGACTGATATACAACACCAAAAACAACATATGCACACACACACACACACACACACACACACACACACAAAATCTTTCCTCCACCATCCCCATATCCAAGAGAGAAAGCCACCTACACCCATTAAAATGGAAACTTTGTTTTCAACTCTTCTCAGGAAATGATATTCTTCAGCAAACTTTGGAATTTTATTTGTGTCTTTACTTAATATTTCCATATTTTTCTGCAACTCCAATTTTGAAGTTTCTTTTAAATTTAATTATAAATCCTGGGGTATTTTATAAAACATTCTCGAATGAAGACTCAATGTAAAGCCTCTGGAAAGGGAGGCTGTCGTGGAGAATTCAGACTAGCAAACAGAAGGTGGCAGAGTAAAACCCACACACACTGAAGTCGGCCTTTGTTACACTTGCTGCTAACCCAGACCAATCTGAGGAAAGGCAAGAACGATGCTGCTTTCATTTCAGAAAACCATGCTTTCATTATGTCGATGAAAATAATAGACGAGAATGGGACCAAGAGCAACGCGAGAGATGAGCTTCGGGTACCAGTCAGGAAAGAAAATCTCAGTGCAGGGTCGCCTCACTTCCGGAGTCAGTGCCATTTAGAGCCTTCTCTTTCCCTCAGCCTTCATCTATAAAATGTAATAACATGCCCAGGATGGCCCCTCGGCAAGGCAGAAGACCAGCTAACAATCAAAGAGGACGCTGTGCACATCTGGAGCATGATTCCTTCTGGGGGAGATTCTGTTCTGCATAGTGGATTTTAACATCGTTTCCAACCGCCCATCTACAGGTGCTATTTAGAGAATCCAACCTCAGACGTTACATGATTTTTCTGCCCTTTAAACATTCGTGGTTTTGAGGTTTTTCTCACCATATTAACTGCAAGAGTGAAATTAGATTGTTCAGCTTCAGTTCATAGTCCATTTCATTCTTTAATTTCTGTATTCAGAGACGATGGGTTCTGTTCACATCTGTGGTGTTTGGGGGGGGGGATAGCAGATAAAAAATGAGTTTTCCCTTGGAACATTTAAACTTCAAAAAAAAAATCTTAATTTACCTATCAACACTGGAATATCACAAGTGTTAATAGAATAATATTTGTGAATATAGTGTAAGCTTCCCTAAAAGACCCTTAAATACAGTTCTTCATCCACAGCACATACTTAGCTAACATAAAAACTCACTTTGAGTTACCTGTCAAAACTTATTTTGATAGATTTTGATTTTTTATTGGTGACTATTTTCAAGATGTTTTCTTCGACCGTACTAAAGTATGAAATGGATTAATTCCATCTCGAACTCACAAGACCTCGGTGTATGTAGCCCCCTCATTCACACTTCATGTACCCCCTCGTCCTTTCCTCTTTTGCAATTCACCGATGATAATCTTCCATCTCTCAACAAATGTCATTTACAGTAACTCAATCATACATCTTAATCAAAAGCAGTCAGCGTAGCGCCCGACCTGAAAGAACACCTACATAAACATAGTCTTTTGTGCCTTCACATTTTCCTCCTGCTGACACCCTTAACACAAGACAGCTCTTCTCATCACTGGGAACACCCCTTGAATTCATTAAATGCTCAGCACTTCCTCTAGCATTGTGGAGTGACAGTCGGCAGCAATGTCATCTGATCTGAAAGCAGACTGGCACCCAAGAAGTTTAGACTTCAGAATTAGAGGAGATAGGAGGATGTTTCCTCTTACTACTGAGCTAGTTTCCCCAAGTTACAAGAATAATTATTTGACCCTTAAATATTATTTTTCTGTGTAATTTGTCCAATAGCTCCTGGCTACCAAAGTGATAAGAGGGAGACTCTTCACATTTCAAACCAAGCCAGAGCAGTATGATTTTCTAGAAGGATGCGCTAACAGCTTTTCATCAATCAGAGTTTCTGCCATTTTCCTCAGTGTCCACACATTGGGATAGTAGGATCCTTTCAGAGGTTTCCCTGGATTGTCATTCACTGCCCAGGATTGAGGTAACCGCTCCCTGACCCGAGCCTTATTTTATAAAGAGGTTTCTAACAAAAGAAACGATGCCAACATCTTGACCTCCACTACCAAGTCACCTTGTCTTGGCACTGTCATGCATCCCTCGCCAGTTGATCCCAGTTGATCCCAGTTGATCCCAGTTGTCTAGACCAGTGCTGCTTCTCTCCAGTTTCCCAGTGATAAAATGAGTCAGCATTCAGCAAACGAGGTCACAGACTGGGAGACAGGAGTGCCGCGGTGGGCTACCCAGAAGGCCAGCCACAAGTCTTCCTAATGAATAAGTATACCAGTCCATCTTTAAAAACATGTTCAAGGTCAAAGTCGTGTCCACCTGTAAGCCTCATGTGCCCCAGGAAAGCTAGACATGTGGTCCAACAGAGATCATAAACTTAGTTAAAACGTGATAGTTGGTTGTGTGATTCAATTGTTCAGTTCTCAAGCATGAACTTTTAGGACACTATGTGTTAAGGAGGTCAAATTATTAGACATGCCCGGGTGATGCCTGGCAGAAATTCTGTAAACATAGGGTATAAAGAAGTCCTATAGGCTAAGATTTTTCAGGATCCTGGCTTTCTTGTTGTTGTTGTTGTTGTTGTTGTTATTGTTGTTGTTTTGACACATCCAATTACCATTCATAAGCTAAAATTTGCATACTATTTGCTCCCACTGTAAAGATGAGGAAATCAAAGTTGGAAGAGATTATTTCCACAAAGCTAAAAAATGTCACTACCAGGTCCTATTAAATTTTCCTTTTAACTGATAATATGTGTGAAAACTTACAGGGGTGGGGAAAGAGTATCACAAACAAATAAACACACAATTAGGGAAAAGGTGACATTTGAACAGATCTCCATAATTGTTTTCTAAGCTGTGTTTTCTAAAGTGCCAGTTCCCCATCTCAGGACAGCAGGCTCGAAGCTGGGATATTTGTACCTGGCCTGGTCTTGTCTGTGCCTCTTCCTCTTAACACTGAATTTAATATAGGGAATGAAATTTAAATATCTACTTCCAGTCTAGCTTACCAATGAATCCCTGCATGAACTCCTGAAAGACAGCAAGTCCTGAGCAAATATTTGTAGAATAAATAAATGAAATCCATATCTCATGGGCAAGTGTATAAATAGGACTTGATGAGTGTGAAGCTCAACATCAATTGGAGGAATGATAATCGCAATTCTCACAGATCTGATATATTTCTCCTCCTCGAAAGGAGAAGTTCCCATATAATTATCGATAGGAAGGAGCTACTTTTAAAATTGCTCTCCCCTTATGTTTGAGAAGTGCGTCCATTAACGGTTTATTGGAGTTGATTTTCATCTAATTATGGCTTCTTGATGTGATCCACTGTAAAAACTTAGGTCAAGGGTCAGCTGACTCTTCTAATAAAGGCCCAGATAGTTATAGGATCCCTGCCCAAGTCACCGTATTCTAGACTTACAACACAACATTAGACAGGTGACATTTACTTGAAGGGTCTTAACTGTAACAAATAAGACTTTATTTACAAAAGTAGATAGCAGGCTGAACTTGGCTCAATGGCTGGTAAGGTTCCCAGCCCTGAGGATTATCAAGTAGGCACTAGAGCTTTAGAGTCATATTTTTTTTCCAAAAGAAACTTGAGTTGAATACTAGACACCATATTATGTACCCTGGAGAACAGAAAGAAAAATATTGGCCTGAGGAACATACCTATACGAGAAGGAGGGTTACCACATCCAAGGGGGATAACTGGTCACCGCCGTCTCTCGATAGGCACTGTTACTATCTGGCAACAGGAACTATTCCAGTACATCCCTTTGGGGGTTGGTGGGCACCATATGTATGATATATTCAAGTTTTAGCAGTAATGACCATTTCATGAAGGGTGAGCACAAAGCAGAAGCCCTTGAATGATCCTTGCCAAGTTGATAATAATTGGGAAAGCTACCAGCAGGAGCCTCTTTTGGAATAAGACAGAGTAGGACATTTAGAAGCGAGAGGGAAAAAGCATAACCAGATGGGACAGGAAGCATGTGTGAAGCCAGAGGACAAAGCAAACAAAAAATACATTTAGCAGCTTATAAGAAACTATTGTGTTGATAAACAACAACAATAAGAAAATCAGAGATTTGCATGAGACCTTGCTCAGTCTAAGTTATGCCTTCGGTTGTTCACATTATGTTGTTTAGAAATACAGCAGATGAAAAAGTCCTCAAATGCTATTCCTAAGGTAAGATGCATTGAGGAAATAAATCCAGCTACGTGTTTCTGACAAAGAGGAATTTCGTTATGTGACAGTTCATACATTAAAAAAAAGAAAGCTTGTGTTGTTCAACAATAGCTTTAACCAACTGAAGTCCACAAGGTAACACTCTACAGGCAAACAGAGGAATATCTCATGTGTAAGACTCAAACTCAAGAATTTCTGGACCTGCCAGCAATGCTAAATGACTTTCATTCTATAGTACATACCGCCTAGTCACATGGTGCCTCTTGCTTGTTCTTGAACTGACAGTGTTAGCAACAGCAACATCTATCAAAATGCAGCCAGCTTTAGTAGGCAGGTAAAGTTCCATAGTCAAAATTCTTTTCTTATTTTTTTTTCTTTTATAGAAAGAAAAGTTATTTTTAAGGTATATGGGGAAATAGCTAACCCACATGTTTCCTCCTTGGAACAGCTTCCTGCTTGCCCTGGGGTTAGAGTATTGCCCTTTCTTCATGAAAAGCATTCTCACTGCTGGGACTATTCAAATATCTCCCAGGTCAGGGAAAACAGAAGGGCCCAGAGAGGGAGACTCTCTTTGCCATTCATCTTGAAAAACAAGCGTTGAAGTAAAGGCTGGGATGAGACCTTAGTTCACAAATTCATTTAAGAATTTATTAGTTAAAAGAAAACTTCGGTTCCTAGGGACTGCCTTGTAATGTACACATTTCATTTCAAATCCCCTCAACAGCAGAATATTTCACTCTCACAAATTCTCTGCCTTTGGATAATATGAACAATAGAACAGGAAAAGCCTTTATTAGTAGAAATTAAAAAAGGAAACAAAACAAACGGACAATAACCAACCTATAATTTTAAATGGTAGCACATTATCTTCCAGCGTCTCTGCAGCTCCATCAGCTTTAAAAGGCGAAGGAACCCATTACCTGGAATGCTTGAACAAGTAGATTGAAAACACTTCTCAGATTGACGTTAATTACAATCAGTAATTGCTTGGTTTCTTTGAAAACGCAGAGCCTTTTACTGTCCTTTTACTGGAAGACTGTGAGGGACTTTGTCTTTGATGGGAACTACAGAGGCAAGTGCCTCAACCCAGCCAGGGTGGGGACAGGATGCACTAGGGCTCCTCTTATCGCTTGCTCAGGACTGCAGCGTGCATTCTTGAAGACAGAGTGACATCTAAAGGAGTTTTTGCAATAGCCAAGGCTTGCTATGTGGCAAAGTCAAGGGCATGTCATATTTTGGAAAACTGATGAGTTTTCAGGTTTCATGTGCCTGATTGTCCCAAGTAACCATGAAAAGAGGATCAAATTCTGATTTTAATGACATGCCTCGGGGTGCCCTCAGGACAACTGCCATTTTTATCTTAGATTCTGCAGGTCCTCAGTGAACAAAAGTGGGGAAAATCAGCTTTGAATAGATTCCTTACGCTCTTGTCAAAAGTAATCCAACTCCGAATATCTATATCCCCAAAATATCACCGCGCAGGCAGCTTTTATTAACCTGAAGAATTAATAGAGCAGAATATTTAAAATGGGGTTTCAGTTATTGATTCTCCAATTAGACCTTGTGTTCCCTAGGTGCCTGGAAAAGTAATGCTTTTGCTTGGTCTCCCGCACTTTCTAGCTTACTGCTTCTCTCTCTCTCTCTCTCTCTCTCTCTCTCTCTCTCTCTCTCTCTCTCTCTCTCTCTCTGTCTCTTGTGTGTGTGTCAGTGTCTGCGTCAGTGTATATGTGTCAGTGTGTGTATATGTTTAACTGTATGTGTGTATGTGTAACTGCATGTGTGTGTGTATGTATGTATGTATGTGTGTGTGTGTGTGTGTGTGTGTGTGTGTGTGCTCCTAAGCACACATGCTTTGAAAATGCATGTGGTGCATAATGGCTAGATCTGGAAGGCAGGAGCAGCAGTTGCAGATTCTGATATGCTTTTGAAAATATTCCCCATTCCCAAATCTAGTCTATCTCAAGCTCATAATCCCCACTCTCCTTTCTTCTGCCCTCAGTAGTGGCAGCCTGGTGCAAAGTGGCCTGTGTGCTTATTAACAGCGCCCTGATGTTAACAATGAACTAATTACTCTTACTGCTGACGTACTCTAGGGCATTATCTCCTTTCTGTGTGCTTTCCTACTGACTATTGTCATTACTTAGTCAGAGGACTGAGGAAAGCAAAATAAATAAATAAATAAATAAATAAAAATTAAAAGAAAAAAAAGAAAAAGAAAAAAAGAAAAGCAGAATGTGTTTGCGTCCACAGGGCTGGAGCCAGAATTCCGTACCTGGGGTCTCGCATTCTTCATTTTCTTTAATTGTGTGCTCCTTGGGAGGTGGGAATGCTTTCTGATGCATTTTTACTTATTTATTAAAAATAGTAGAACATCATGCCAGCCTCCCGGGATAGTCTCTCGCATTTATAACCATGATGCCCCAGTGAACCCGTGAGCATGAACACGGATCAGCTGCAGGCGGGAGGAGCTAACCCTTTCCTCTTTATAGAAGCTTCGTCCAAGTGCTAAAACAGTCTGTGGTATATTCCGGTTCCCATGAAAGCGCCTCTGGAAAAGAGAACTGTGTGCCTTCCTCCATTTGCACAATAACGCTTCTAGTTTTATTGGAGTTGGGGCCATGAGGGGGAGGGGAGCAGCGAGAAAGGACCGCATTAGCCCAGAGAAAAACTATGAGAAGAGAACATTACAGTGCCATATCATTTGCAGCCAAAGCAGAATTTCGCCTGAAGATAGAATTTGCTCACACAACTGATTTTCTGTGATTGTTTTCATATAAAACACCCACCCTAGACCCATTCGCACATCTAACCCAAACAACATTTTGCTTTCATGTCAAAAGACGTTGGCAAGGAAAATTCAGAACAAAACAGGGAACCCGAGGCACTGAAATGGCAAACAATGGCCACACTTCCAGCCAGCCCTAATAAAGGAGACTAAAGCAACAAGGAACCCAAGTCACATTAATAAAGCAAAGAGTGAAAAACAATAAACTTCCTATCCTTAAAGCCGAAGCACGCCTACATTTCAACTGATCTCTAGCCCGCGCTGTCTTTTTTTATCTTTTCAACACTTAACAAATATATTTGCCATCGCTGAAGGATGATGATCACCCAGCCAGAGTGTTCTTGACAGTGTGACTATTTTGGCTATTGTTTTGAAGTAAGTCATCTTTCTTATTCGGTCACTTTTCATTCAAGGCTCTCTCAATTAGAGCAAGAATTAATCACCGAGTGTTCAGAGACTGCCCAGTTTCCCAGAGCTGTCAATGGTCGCACTGGGCCTCAGAGGACTGCAGTTCTGATAAGAGATCCGAAATGTAAAGGCTAGGCATGGGGCATCTTAGAACTGGAGGCAAAAACAATTAGGGTACTGCTTATTGGTTCAGAGACCGGTGTTTAGGGGCAGAAATCAACCAGCTCCCGTTAACAATGCAGCTCCTTGGTTGCAAAAGCCTCGCCTGAGTTGGAGAGCCTCGGAGGGTTCTTTTGTCTCCCAACAGTTACTTCGCTGGAAGATGCTGGGTGTTAAGCTGTTTTTCTGTCAAAAAGAAACTACACTGATAGAATAGGTCTTTGTTCCCTTTTCCGTTCAGGAGTTGAGGGATAGCTTCGGGAAAGAAGCAAGAAGCACACCAAGGAAGCAGACTGGGGACTTCCTTCGCTGCCACGTTCTTCTCTCTGCACCACACAGTTTGTAAGTCCGGGTTAGTTCTTCCATGTTAAAACAAAAAACAAAAAACTGTATTTTTATGTTGCAGTATCAGAATTTCAGGAAGCTGCTTCTATTTTTAAAAGCCAACATCTGGAAAGTGGAGTTTCTAATGAGTAAAATAGTCAGCAATGGAAATGGTCTCCAAAGAAATATCTCCAGAGGAGGCTATCATACTTGGGTATATTTCAATAACTTGGAGTTGAATCGTAAAAGCAAAACGTGGGCCAGCACACAGGTCTAACTAAAGAACAAGACCTGTAGACCATCTTAAATTGTAGAATCGAAGCATTGTGCAAAATGTGCTGACTCTGTGTTTTTTTAAGCAGCCAACGGGACCTACGATTATGAAACAGAAAGCCCGGGATTCTGCAGTGTGCGTGTGTGAGAGAGGAGAGCAAACTGGAAGAGCAGCAGCATTTAGGAGAGTCTATCTGATGCTCTCTGGGTTGCAGTCCTATTATCCAGCCAGACCTCTGTGGATTTTTGCCTTCATCATCCAGATCATAGACTTGATTAAAACATAAATTTTTACCTTGGTAAAGAGTAAATGAGGCCTGAGCAATGTGAAAATTTGCATAATGTTTTTTAAATAAGATTGTCTCAAGAATTTCCAATTCAAGGTTTGTGAATTATTCAGCTTTAAGTCTGGACCTTCCACTTTTGATAGATATGAATGGTTAGCATTTAAATCAGTAACCTAATGTATTCCCATAGATCATACGTAATATTGTGTATGATTTAAGAAAAATGGGTATAGAACCCAAAATGAAAAGAAAAGCTAAATTATTATTTTTAATAGATTTAATTTTGTAAGTCTTTTTCTTTAACATAGCTTTTATGACTCTCTGGCAATTTCACACCGTACACCTCGATCATGCTCACCTTCCCATCCTTCCATGTCGCCCCCTCCACCCTTTTGACCTTTGCCCCAAAAAAAGTAAAAATGAAAGTGAGAGCAAAAAAAAAAAAAAAAGAAAGAAAAAAAAGAAAAAGAAAAACAGAAAATTAAAAAAAAAATCAAGTCCAGTTTCTGTTATCTTTATAATCAGTGGAGCAAATAGCTTTAAGAATCATATGTAGTCAGAAACAGAATCCCATTCACTATTTTCTCCTCAGTACGATGAGGGTTATTAATAATGCTGGAGGAGTGGATATAAAATGGTGTTTTGAATGGTATAACATCCGCCTAAACCCTCACAAACTGAATGATGCATACACTGGTCAAGATCTATATACCAGATATTCTCACATGCTCATTCCTTCCATGAGTAGAAAATATAGGATATAATTATGACACTGGCTCAATTTAGCTGAAACTATTTCTGTCCTGAATCATTAACAACTTCCACCCCTCGCGGTACAGAGCCCTATCCCTGCTGGATGGAGAATAGCTTGTCCTTCTCCTAATTTTAACTTGAAAAATCACATCTCAGGAAACCCAATATCCTTTTTTTTTTAAGAGTAGGAACAATCAAAAAGATATGTAATCTATTCAGCTTCTAGAGAGTGAATCATTGGGGCAACTCACAAGATATGAAATGTATCTCTTACAGCTTAGGCTTGGTTCTGTCAGAAAAGCAGTATTAAAAATAGCAAGCTGATTGAACAACTGTGGGAGGGGAAAGAAAGGCATTAGCAAGCACATGAGTGAAGGAAAAAACCAACTCTAACTACCATCCTCGTGAATGTATAAGGAAGTGGATTTATCAGAACAAAAGTGTGGGCTTTTATTTAATGAGTAACCTCAAAAAGGAAAGAAATTAATTTTGTTTGGAATTAGTGAAGCTAACAGTCCCCAGACAACCTTGGCACCTACCCAGAACCTCCTTTCAAAACATCTTCCTAGAGTGCTTTATGTTTTTGCTGAAAGTATAAATTAGGAAGCGTGGGTACCTTCCACTCTTCAGAATGACAACACAGCAGCCCTGCATCTCATCCCTGATTTCCTCATATCAAGTCAGCACTCTACTTCTTTATTAGACCTCAAAGATTTGGCTTACAAAGAGTCGCAGTTGATGCTAAGTGAATGAAGAAAACAATTGAAAGTACGTAGGCAAGATATTTTAAAATCTTAACCCATTCCTTACTATAAACTCTTAATTGGTATTTTAATCTTAGATGCTACTGTCCATCAAAAGATTACTTTGGATTGGACAAAAAGGTAATTTATTTGACAAAAAAAAAAAAATGAATGCTACATCCATACAAAGATGAATGTAACACAGCGTTCACCCTCAGGGAACTAACGATCTACTCAGTAAATGTAGAGTGACATGATGACTATGATGATGGAGATGGCTTGGCTTTATTAGCATGCCTTCAAAAAAGATTGCCAAACACGGAGCGGAGCGGGTGCCGGGTCTGAGAGGCCGCCTCTCAGAACAGGTTGTTGATGAAAGAGGAAAGGAGGAGCTTCGGAGCAGTTTCCCATAAGAGGTGAATGCTGGGGTCTCCAGGCTGTCCCCAGCCTTGAGGTTTGATGATGTTTATGATTCACAGCTATGCTTTATAACAGTGAGAGTGCAAGGTAAACTCAGCCGGGGAAAAGGACGCAGCAGAGGACTGTACTACACAGTAAGTAAAACTTACCTACCCTCGTGAGAGTGACTAGATTATCTGAGCTGGAGTCCTTTGTAGAGCAGACTCAGTACTGTGCTAGAAGCACCCTGCCCTAGAATGCCCTGATGTGGACCAGAAGCTACCGTGGCAGGAGGCACAAGTTTGGCATTTGCTGTTGCACAAAATGGGCAGAGCTTAGGGGTTGGCTGAGACGAGAGATGGAGCTTTGACCTTATCTATTGGTAAAAAGCACAGCCTCTCAGTGGCAACAGCCCTTTCCAAGGGCCTCGAGGAAGGAAGTCCGCAATATATTCATACCGAAGAAGTTCAGCAGGAATGCGGCAAGGTCAAAGGTCATCTGGAAAACGGAACGCTAGCTGATGAAGTTCTCAGCACATATACTGCACCCCCCCCCCCCACCCCGTGTGTCCTCATACACTAAGGGAATACAGTATGGTAGAAAGCCTAGGCTTCATCCAGATCATCCAGATGCCTATGTTCCATTCTCAGCTCTGACATCTACAAGCAAAGTGACATTTGACAACTCAACCTCGGGTGCTTCAATGTCTCATCTTCTCAAAGTGAGTAATAACAGTTTGCAACTGCATGATATTTAAGTGAGAATTAAAAGATTTACTGGTTTTTCATTAAATAGAAGTCACTGTCAACTGCAAGACACATCAGGAAACAGAAAAAAACACTGCCAATAAAATTATGACTCAATCCTTTTCATCACTTAAAATTTTCAGCATAGCTGTGATTTAGAGACAGCTTTTTTTCCTATATTACTATTTATGTACACATAAAAAGCAAACTATAAACAAAATAAATTGGTACTTGTTCTGAAGAAGCCATTAAATTATGATCCGTCCTTTTTCTACCAGTTGCTCCACGGAGGGAAATTGTGTTCTTTTCTTGCCTATATGAATATACACTAATCTTTAGGTTTCCATACTGAATGCTCATGTGATCATTTCACAATGTTTTAACACTTCAACTCAACACAGGTGCCAAAACTTCATATAACTTAGCCTAAGTGATAACAATGTAAGCATCCACCACTAAGTTGTGCCCACTCTGGCGATGGCAAGGACAGTGTGATTCTGCCTATCTGGCACCGGGGAGGCAGTTAGGTCTTCTTTGCTTCGGGTATGAGTGTGTGTGTGTGTGTGTGTGTGTGTGTGTGTGTGTGTGTGTACGCATGCACACATGTCTGTGTACACATGCAATATACTAATTCAAGAGATGGGTTTCTAGAGAACATAACGAAGAGCTCTTCACAGCTTCTCAGTTGCAACAGCCCTTTCCAAAGGCCTGAAGGAAGGGAGTCCACAATATAGTCATACCTACATACTATCATAATGATTGTTCTTAACTTGGGGGGTGGGAGGGCTTTAAGTCAATGATCTAAGTTTACATTTTAAGGATCTAGAGAAGTAAAAATTGATTAGGCTACAAGTGAGCAAAAGAATTACTTAAGATGGGAACGCAGCAAACAAGAAAACAAACTACAAAATGATCAAAATCAAAAGTCATGATTTATCAACCCCTGGTAAGATTAAAGAAAATTATCACAAAGTATACAAATCATTAAGGTCGTTAATATAAAACTAGACTTCATCTAACAAATATTTTAAAAGAAATTGAAAGGAATACTACGAATAATTGTGTAGCAATAAACTAGACAACCAAATGAAATGACGTATTTTGGAAAACACATCATGATGAAGGAATAAATAAGGCCAACAGCTAGCATCATAGTTCAGGCTGAAATCAAAGTGAAAATATCTCTCCCCAATTACCCACCTTTCGTTGTAAGTCCCAGTAAATACAAAAAAAATGAAAATAAATACTTAAAAGACAAATATTGAATGTAGCAAAATTATAACTGTTCACTAACAACATGTTATAATGCATAGCAAACCTTGTGACGTCTACCCAGAAAAGACAATTGATAAATGAATTTAGTAAGGTTACAAAACACAAGCCATTATTTAAAACACTGTTTTCTTTCTGATTTTTAACTATTGTGATTCTTTAACTTGAAATTTTGTATTATTTTTTTGTTTAAAAAAATTTTTAAATTTAAATGTTTTGATAGTATTCTTCCTCCCTTTCCCTGCCTCTGCGGAGGGAGGGTCTTGGGGAGAGAGGGTCTTGGGAAGGGAGGGTCTTGGGGAGCGAAGGTCTTGGGGAGGAGGGTCTTGGGGAGGAAGGAGCTAGAGAGGGAACTGGGAGGAGTAGATGGAGGGAAAGCTGTTTTTGAGATGTATGAGAGAAGAATAAATAAAAATGTAAAAGTAAAGCGAAGTTTAAAAAAATACAACAAACCCCTCAAAACCAAGAAAACAAAATAAAACACCTCAAAAGAAATAAAAACAAACAAACAAAAACCTCCATCAAACTATAACCAAACAAAAATGCACAAAAACCTGTGGAGTCCCTTACATGTTGTTCAACCACTCCAGAACATGAGTTGTGTCCTGGAGTGGTTGATATCCCTAGTGTCACTCCATTGATTAAAATACAATTTATAGTGTTTTTTAACTTTTTATTGATGCTTTTGAGTTTCATATCATGTACACCAATCTTGATCATCTCCCCTTCCCCTCATATCCACCCTTTGCCTTTGATGCTTCCCTGCTCCCACAAAACACACACACACACACAATCCCAACCATTTTCAGATGCTGTAAATTTGGAAGTAGGCCAATTCAGAGCCCTGGATCTAGGCCTGGGTGGCCACTGAGCTGGTCAGCCCATTAGCTCACCCTTATCCCCACCACCAGGGCAAACTCTCCAACACTGCGTAGGCTAGGCCACTCAATGCCCAATTGGCAGGTGGCAGGGTCGGCTCTCCTGGTCTCATGCCTTCAGGGCCAACTCACCCAAACCCATGCCTTCAAAGCCAGCTACAATTGTGCTGCACAATAAAAGCCTGGGCCCACTCTCTTAAGTGTTCCAGGCTTGGAGGAGCAAGGCCAGCTCTCCCACTCTCACAGCCTCAGGACTGGCTAACCCTTGTCTTTGCCATCAGGGCCAGCTCCACTGTGTTGCCCAGGCAAGGTGCAGGAACCACTCTCCCACATGCTATAGCCAGTGAAGGACAGGGCAAGCTCAATTGCTCTCATGACCCCACAGTCAGCTCTCCCAATTGCCTCGGTGGCAAGGAATGAGGAGGCAGATAGAATAGTTTTCAACCCATCCAATATCTGGCTTGGAACTTGATAAAAATATGGAAGAACTCAAATTTTCAAATATTTCAAAAATATACCTGAGAAAAATTAAAAGAGGTTTTTAGTTGAAAAGAGCTGGATGATATTGTTACTATCTTTATAACAATATGTTTGTAACATGTTAACACAATCTTGCTACTCTGACTATTTTCCCAAAATCATCAATGGCTCAAATGCAATCCCTTCAAAATTATTCCAGTTGGTTGGTAAAAGTTAAGTGTACTTTCGACATATGTGCTGGCGATTGGTTCTAATGCTTTGAATTAATCCTGTCCAAAAGCTGAAGGTCCTTGTTCCCAATTGGTTTTTGATCAATTAACAAAGAGCCAACAGCCAGTGGTTGGGCAGGTAGACAGAGGTGGGACTTTTAGATTTGTGTGGGCTAGGAACTGAGAGAAAGGGAGAGTCGCTGTGATTTGGAGGGAGAGGATCAGATTTAGAGCTACAGAAGGAAAACCATTTGAGATGTAGGTGAGAAGGAATGTGGTCCCCAGAAGGGCTGCCTAGAGGCTTCTTGGGCATAAAGACTAGGGAGTCGTCCAGAAGGAGCCAGAGAGGTTGTACCAACACCTGACCAATACAGGTGCAGATACTCAAAGCCAACCATCAGACTGACCTCAGCAACCCCAATGGAAGAGCTAGATTGAAGGATCTGAAGGGATTGCAACCCCATAGGAAGGAAAAGAACAATATCAACTAACTGGACCACCCAGAGCTCCCAGAGACTAAACCACCAACCAAAGAGTACACATGGAGGAATCCATAGCTCCAGATACATATGTAACAGAGGATGGTCTTTTCTGACATCAGTGGGAAGGTAGCCCCTTGGTCCTATGGAGACTTGATGCCCCAGAGTAGAAGGATACTAGGGCAGTGAGGTGGGAATGGGTGAGTGGATGAAGGGGCACCCTCATAGAGGCAGGGGAGGGGAGGAGAGGGAGGGTGGGATGGGAAGTGTGTGAACTATCAGAGCACACACAGACACACACACACACACACACACACAGTGTGTGTGTGTGTGTGTGTGTGTGTGTGTGTGTGTGTGTGTGTTGCTTTCTCAAACCCAGAGAGCTCCTGGGCGAGTGCAGCAATCATGCACAACCCACTGGGAGTAAATCGATTTAGCCAAACTACCCCTACACCTATGACAACTGCAGAGTCACAAAATATCTAAAAGAAGATACAGGTCATAAGAGAATTTATATGCAACATTGGAGTAGGCAAGGATCCTTTGGACAGGATACAGAAAGGTAACAACAATTTTTAACATTTGCTTCTTTAAAATTCCAAGGGAAAATGGAATTCATCAAAAATTAAATTTCCTGCTTTTCAAAATACACCATTATAAAATAAATCTCTCTCTCTCTGTCTCTCTCTGGGTCTTTCTCTGTGTCTCTCTGTCTCTCTGTCACTGCCTCTCTCTGTCTCTCTGTCTCTCACTCTCATACACACACACACACACACACACACATACACAAACAAACAAACACACACACACACATACACACACAAACACACACACACACACACATACACACACACACACACACAGATAGTTCCAGGTGTCAAACTCAGACCACCAGGCTTGGCAGCAAACACCCTTGCCAGCTGAGCCAACTCTGTAGGCCACAGCAATTTCTTGTAAAGTTAAATTTACCCTACAAACACACTTGTTCTATAAATCTGTAATTCTGTTCTTGGAAATTATCCAGAATGAATATTACCCACAAAACACAGTATCATATTGTTAATGGGCTCAAATCTAGAAACAACTGGAATGTCCATCAACAAAATAATGGCTAAACAAAAATTTCACATTCCATTCCGACAACCTATCTTTAAAATTTACAACTTGGAAGTTACCATATGATTCTGAGAAGTGCTGTATTATTGAAACTGAAAAGGAGGCCAGGTATATAGATGCCCCAAACCAGGGAACTGCTTTTCTGCCAGCACCACAAAATAGAAACAGAAGGTATTCTACCCAATTCATTCTATGAAACTACAATTATTCTGATACCTAAACCACACAAAGACCTAACAATGAAAGAAAACTTCAGATCAATTTCACTTATGAAAAACGATGCAAAAATACTCCCAAAAAAATTTTTTTTGTTTCTTTCGAGACAGAGTTTCTCTGTGTAGCCCTGGCTGTCCTGGAACTCACTCTGTAGACAAGGTTGGCCTCAAACTCAGAAATCTGCTTGTCTATGCCTCCCAAGTCTGGGATTAAAGGCATGTGCCACCACTGCCCGGCTCAAAAAAA